>JAOCPS010551334.1:0-11301 GCA_025505425.1 Graphium colonna | reverse complement strand
CCCCCCCCCCCCCCCCCCCCCCCCCCCCCCCCCCCCCCCCCCCCCCCCCCCCCCCCCCCCCCCCCCCCCGGCCGCCCGCATTTCCTGTTATTCTCGAAGTGGCAGGAGCTGCAATGGTCCGGGGTGCCGGCAACGGTGGTTTCCCCTTCGGCCTTCTTGCATCCACGTTCCAGCACACTGGGGTGGGAGGTTGGATGCGGCGATGGCGGTGAGCAGGTGGGCCGAACAGCAGTGGCTGTCGGCAGCAGTGGGCAGGCTGGCTGATGAGCGCCGGGTGCAAGCCATGCTGTACGGGTGGCGACGGCTTCGCGGGCCGCCAGGCTCCTCTTTCCCTTCCCCTTACCCTTTCTTGTCAGCAGTGTGACATACGCAGCAGCGTATGTCACAGCGGGAACGAGGATCGGGGTGGGAATTGTTGACTCCTCAGCCGGAGCAGTGGTAATGCGCACCACCTCGAGCTGGGCGCCAGCAGCTCCTGCGGCGCAGGCGACAGCGCGTCTGTCCGCCGCCAGTGGAGGGCGTAGCCTCGCCTGAGAATTGCAAATGAAAGACTCTGTTTCGTCCATTTTAATTCCTATTTTTGCATTAAATGTGGTAATATGTGGATTTATTTTCGTCAAGCTAATAGAGTTAAGCATATGCTTGGATGATCTTTATTAAGATTTTCTATTTAATTTTAGCAGCTGACAAAATCTTGTATTAGAAATGGAATTGATAAACATCACATTATCTCCGATCCCTTTTTTATATCAGCAATCTTAGTTGTTATTGTATTTCTTTATTTAACTCTATGCAGAAAAGATATTTCTAAATACAATGGTAGAGCATTGAATATTTATACAGCTTTTGCTGCACTTCTATGGCCACGGTTTGCCGGGGAAGTACCACCGCTCTTTATAAAGTCGGCATAAGATAAAGTCATGCATGACTTTTATGAATGTTGGGTAACCATGTCTACTCTTTTCTTTTCCTGACTAAGGATTTGGAGGGGAGAGGAGTGCTTTCCCCTCCAAATCGTTAAGCCCGACCCACAATTTTCCAGGTTCTTGCGCCACACTTGCGACTCTTCGGATGCCGTACGTGTATATGGGCGACGGGATCGCTTAACACCAGGTAGACCGTCTACTCGTTTGTCTTGCTTTGCATAAAAAAGCCTCTTTCAAAAAATCGTCAAATTTAAATTTTATTATAATTTTAATGCTGTTACAAAATGTTCATATCAATGCTAACTAGAATACGATTTTATTTAATAGAAGATAGTATGTGGCAGACTGGGAAATAAATTTACTTTGAATTATAGCGGTACCAACCCCCTTACCACAAATTAATTGGTCTGCCTTATTCCGTGTTATTTACTCCATAATTTACATTGTAGACATGCAGTAGAGTGAGCTATTTATTTATACTTCCATCTGGTATCTGATATACTGACTGGATTTACTATATAAAATAACCTCAACTTTAAATGTTTAATTGTTCCGTACATGTGCCTATTAATGAATTGCTCCAAAATAGTTGGCTTTGAAAAGACATCGAAAATAGTTAAAATTCTTCTTTAGGACCCAGTAGGCCCACTGTTGTCGATTGTATAGGTTTGTTCATAATGACGTCTGCGAGGGAGGTTATTTTAATATAATAAAGGTTTTAAAAATAAATTGTCCGTAAGTTAGGGACATAAAATAATAGCATTTTCTAATTTAACGTAACCTAGACCTATTTAAGGACAGGTGAACCGTCTGCTCGCTTGCCAACTTTTTTCTGTATAAAAATAGTAGTTTGACATTGTTAACCGTAATACACGTATGAATGGCATGCTCTTTACGGTGACCTTAAACAACGTGACGTAAAAAATAGGGCTTCTATTGAAATTTCATTTTTCTTCTGTATAGCTTGGTGTAACAGATCTTAATACAGAGTCTTCCATGCCACAATGACCTCATATTTATTAATCAGTTAGTTTTAACATACAATTCGTACCCAAGATTTTATTTGCTTTGATTTTTGGTTTGTATTTTGTAAAGAGCCATTTAACTTTTTTCTATTGTAGTAAATTGCTACATAATAGGAGCATATTATTGGTCATCAAGAATATATTCATATGAAATATGGGTATGCTGAAAATAAATAAACAATTGTATTACGAAAAAGCTTGTATCGTTTTTTATATAATAAAATTTGCTAATTAATAGGAACAGAACCAAAAATGAAAAACTTAATAGCCCAGTGTACATAATTCGTTCTATAATTTAAGAGAATGGTAGTACAAGTAATATAGTTATGTAATACGAAACGAGAATTTTATCTCGTCTTTTATAGATGGGGTGAATAAGGGAATTTTAAAGGCGGTTGTAAAGATGCCAAAGGACAAATTACAGATATGAGTAAAGGGAGGAATGAAAATATTATTATACTTTTTGTAATATCACCAGAAGTGAAACTTCAGGTGATATTGTCCCAACTAACATCGCTAACCCCTTTAAGCCTGTCTATTATAATATAGTCTAGTATAATATAATAGTAGAACTTTTCATCAACGTAGACCATCGCACACAAAGCCAGCGAAGAGTGTGTGTCTGGCTTGTAGAACTAGTGGATGGCAAAACACTAAGACCTGGTTCACACCTTAATGCCGTTCACAGTTCACACAGATTTTTTTTTCCAATTCCATTTTTGACTTGAAAATTATGAATTATTATCTGAACCGATCCGTTTTCTCTCTTTTTCCAATGTGACTTATTTCATTTAAAGCTGGAATTACACTAGGAGCTTTTCCGATGTGGATGTGTTGTTCATAGCACATCGTGTTTCCTTAGTATTAACCTAAACTTTTTACCTGCTTACTGCATTTTACTGACAAAACATTTAAAATTAAGAATTTTCTTAGAAAACAAGATACACAAAAATATAAATCAATACAATGCAAGACATCCAATATTTCGGTATATTCCATAAAAACACCTTAAGATTTATCGAACCGAAAGGAAAGAAATAATGCGTGAGAAAGATTTGTTCAATATTTTTATTTAACAAGACTAATAGCAATATCATAAAGCCGATGAATTTGTTTGATTGAACGTGCTAATCTCTGGAACTACTGTTTCGAACTGAAAAGTTCGTTTAGTGTTGAATAGCCTATTTTTGTAGAAAAGCTACTAACGAGGAGATATGGTAACATGTTTTCTTTTCTTGCAAACAAACTTGTAGCATCTTTAAATAAATAAGAAAAATAAAAATAAATCTATCTAAATAAAAAAAATATATTTACTCTCTCATACATTAACACCTATTTTATCTTTCACGTTTTAAAATTGCAATCAGTTACGTTTTTCTGATTTCTGATAATTTTTAATTAACGAATGTCCAAAAGGCTTTACTGAAAATGAAATGAAAACTATTTTATTTTATTAAATATTTGTTTAAAGTCGCTTTTGCTAAGTGTGGCTAGATTTATTCATTTAGTTCTTATATGCATTTGGTAGGTGCAGCAAATTCACTTAATGTCTCTCGAATTCAAGTACCACAAATTTAATTGAGCTAAGCTGCAGGCTCAATCAAGTGGTATCTCAGGCTTGAAACGATCAAATGCAAATAAGATTATTATAGTATACGTTGGTACATATAAGATGATTTGTGATTAAATGTATGTATCTCTTATGTATTTTATTTTAAGTAATTTAAGAATACCTCTAAAAATATCTATAAAATCTTAGTACGGCATACGCCGTATGGCTAGGTAATAAATTAGACGTGTAGCAAAATTCCACGGCAAAATATTGTCACAAATCGATTCTGAACCATTATTAAATATTATTAATTACTAAAATATTAAAATATGAATCAATTTGTATACAAGAATTCTACGTATACTACTAAAAGAGATAATATTAATAAGTTCGTTTTCGTATCTTTGTAAATGTTAATGAAACTAGATTTAAGAGATTTGATATCATACTAACTAGATGTCACACTTACAAATTTCTTACAGTAAACTTGGTCTGTAGCGATGATACTTGGGGCATCTCATCGTTTAGTTAAGCCGTGCTTTACTTTAAACTTTGATCACAAACTTAGTGACTTTATGTCGTGAAATTAAAATAACCAAATAATTAAGTCCAATACATTTTATTTATGATTTTTTTCTAACTTTTTTGTTATACATTAAAACAAATATTGTATACACATAACATCTTTTTACAGATATCCTGCATTACTACGGCCACGATTGCTTGCGGAAGTACCACCACCCTTTACAAAGTCAACATAAAATAAAGTATGCATGACTTTCGGGGTTGCCGGATGGCCATTCCTTTCCTGCTCCTTTCCTCTCCAAATCCTTAATCCCGACCCCGTTCTATCTAATACACATATTCTTTTCAAATTTCCAGACTAACAACGCACTGGGTTTTTGTAATTTTCTGTGAAAATAAACATGTGAGTCTTTAGCAATGTGTATATATTATTTCATAATAATGTTTAGACGAATCAACAAAGTAATAAAGTCCTTAACAAATGTACAATTTTCAAATACAAATTTATTTATTACATTCTTACGTTAAAATAAAAAATAAACATTCTAAACCATTTAGATTTTTACTCTGCTGTAAAATTTTTACCAACAATAATAATATAAAATGGTGGTTACGCTGATTTATTGTCTGTATAGATCCATAGATCGATTTTATTTAGTTTGGCTTGTTGCTTCCGTTTCCCGTCCCTTTTCCTCACAGTATCAGTGCGAGATCGCTCATTTTGCTTAATGGTAATGACTCTCGTCACCATAACGTACAAACGTCGCTCCGCAAATTTCGTTTGAAGAAACCTGAAAAGGGTGCAAAGTTCGTGCTGGAGGTGTCCGGAGTACATGACAAAAAAAATACATGACATTGATTGCAAAACTAAGTTCGGATATATCGTTCCCTTCGAATTAGGCTAAGTTTTAAAAAACATTTACAAACAAGTATTAATTTTATTTTAAACACATTTAAAGTGAATTTTCGATTTTTTTATTCGTGCAGACGGAGTAGGAAAAGGAAAAAGATTTAGAATGCGTATTTTTCACGTTGACATAAGTGGTTACGCTGGTGTATTGTTTGTATAGATCCATAGATCGATTTTATTGGTTGGATTGTTGTTTCCGTTTCCCGTCCCTCTTCCACACAGTACAGGTGCGAGATCGCTTGCTCTTTTAAAATGCATACTGGCGTAATGGCTCTCGTTGCGATAACGTTCAGACATCGCTCCGCAAATTTCGTTCGAAGAAACTGAAAAGGGATGCAAAATTCGTGCTGGAGGTGTCCAGAGATGCAGGAGAAAGCTGGCGAAGGAATAAAGGTACTGTGCTTCCACCCTTTTAGCAGAACTGTCTCTAATATCGTTTCTTGCCGCAATTTTGCACGTGTTCTCTCGTGCAACAACCAAACTTCGAGAATTGAATTGTGTACGTTTCTGTTTAAACAAATGGAATAACAAATATTTTCTCTTTCCCTTCTTATTTATAGCCGTCGAGACGGTCTGTGATCGTTCATCTGAAGGCGGAAGTACATTGCTGTGTATGTATTTTGCTTGAATTACAAACATAAACATGTGTGTATTATAAAATATACATAGTTTATTAATGTGCTGATCTTGTGCTTCTTTTTCTTCTTGGATTTATTTTCTTCTTTAAATTACTTCTAATTCAAACAAATATTACCTGAATACGCAATATTTGAAAACACTGATATACTATAAGGACTGTCAAATATTTATTTGATGAGTATGATCGGTTTCCTGCATGCTCATTTGAGGTATAGATTATCTTATAATATAATTATTATTAATCGTTATCGACATCAGTTTTCTGCAACTCTGTTTATAGTTCATTGCACAAACATCTTTGTCCAGATTTGAGTAAAAAGCTATATAAATTATAATCAACATAAACAATGCACACACAACATTTACAAGTAATACTGAAAGGATTTTTTTATAGAACTAAAAGATTAATAACAGTACGTCATTGGAAAATTTTATCTGGCCGAGTATATTTTCTAAAATACAAAAGCCAGAGATTTTTTCCAATTCAGTAAATCCATTATATTTTCTTTACATTCAAAGTAATAAAATACTGCACCTATTTTAAAGTGGTCCCGAACAGTATTACATGTTCATTCACAGTGGCCGTGAATGGCATATTCAAATTTCACGTTCGAACTGGGCCCAAAAGAGGTCCTTCAGATGAAAACAATGGGCTTTTTGATAGTTATGGCTTCCGTAAATGGAAAACGCGCTTGTGGCTAGATGTAAAACAATAGAGAAAGGTTCGCAGGAGCTGTATTTCATTTTCAATGGTATAATGAAATGACGAGATAGGCTTCTTTTGACTGACTTATTTTTAAACCCACATTTTTCTACATGACTTTATAACGCATACTTTTAAAGAATAATACCTATAAATCATTACATATATAGAAAAAACATATTAAATATACTCTAACTAGCTATTCCTAACGAGTTCATTCATCTTATCACTATCTTCTCGGCTCTTAAAGGCTGCAGCCTATGTTAGATAGCTCCAGAAATCCTTATCCACCTTTATTACATATCCAGAATTTTTTAGGTTATTTTTTTACTTTATATAAACAACGTTAAGGACATCTAATATAAATGGACTACGTCATTAGGTAAATGAATTATATTTGAATAAATAAAACCGACCTCATTTTATCAATAAATATAGTTTTATTAATACATTTCTTTAATGATGCTCAATATGTAATCTACATATTTACGGTCTCCATATTAATTATTGAAACTGAGAAAGACTACAGCAGAGCGATTCTAAGGTTTTAAGTTGCATAAAATTCAAATATTCAATATGTCATAAGCGGAATATGTGCTTATTATACGACATTAAAGTTTTTAAAAAGTGTCATATTTTTTGTAATATTAGGTCTATATCTATGATATTGCCGTTCTTCACTACTGGTTATTTCAAAGAAAAATAATTTGTAATGGCTCTTTATTCTAAATTCAAATTTTGTATTAAAAACATGACATTTTTTTTTACAAACTCGGTCTTTTGTTTATTGGTTAGCGTTGTATTTTTATTATATTTCAAATTTTTTCGTCATAATGGATACTTTAAAAAATCTTCTTATTATGGAATATAAATTCCGTCGTGGCACTAACGCGACATGGCATGCAACATCAAAAACGTTTACGGAGAGAACTGTACAAACGAAAACATAACCCGTTATTGGTTTTCCCCGTTCTGTTCTGGAAATTTTCACTTCATAAATGAAGCTCGAGGTCGTCTGGAGACTTTGATCAACAATGATAAATTAAAGGCGATTGAGGAAACTGACGAAACTCAATCTACAGCTGAGCTAGCAGCAGATTTTGACGTTAGCATCTACACAATATTGATTCATTTGTGACAAATTGGCAAGGTAACAAGCCTAATAGATAGGTGCCCAGCGAACTTATCGATCTCCAACGCAACAACGTACGCGTCGAGGCCTGTCTCGCGCTGCTCAACAGGCAAAGAAAGAAAGAATATCGAACCGAATTGTGACTTTGTTGATTCTTTTCGACAGTCGGAAGCGCTCAGCAAGTTGGTTAGATCTTAGTTCAACACCAAAGCAATACCTGAAACAGAAAATAACCCCTATAAAGGTGATGGTTCCTGTTTGGTGGTCTAGTGGGTGGGTTGAACCACAATTTTTTACAAAATTTGCATGAGCATTACTGCAGACGTGTACTGTGAAGACCTGAAGACAATGATAGAAAAGCTTGGACATCTGCAACCAGCTCTGGTCAATCGGTCGTCCGCACTGCTACTTCAGACAGTGTTCAGGCTGAAAGAGCTGGGGTTGGAAGCTCTACCTCATCCGCTATACTCTAGGTGAGTATTACTTTTCCAAAATGTTGATAACTTTTTACTGGGTAAAAAATTCAATTCCCGAGAGGCAGTACGAAATGCCTTTGAAGATTTTGTTGCCTCCCATCCAGCTGATTTTTACAAGAAGGGCATCAATAATCTGCCAATGCGTTGGCAAAACTGCGTCGATTTCATCTGTAATTACATTAAATAACAGAAATATAAAGTTTGAAAAAATAAGTAATTTCATTTATTTCATACAAAACGGTAATTTCATAGGTACAGTCCTATTATAAACTAATAGATTAGAATTAATATTAAAAAGGGTAGTTATACTTAAAACTTACAGTATTTTCGTTTTTACTACGTTACTTGGAAAATAGTAACGCGTAGCAAAATAGCTCACGACATAATTTTTTAGCTCTTTAATAATGAATTTGGTGAGTTTGTGTCGTGAGAAAACATCCGTCCACCAAATATGTCTTTATAGCTCATATCGTTTAATATTTTATTTTATTGAAATGGTAAAAATAACTTATATTGAATTTAGAATAACAAAAAATTTAAAAATTATATTGTGTGAAATCATTGGTGACGTAGACGGCTTAGCTTAGAAAAAACACATTCATCAAAATGAAACAGTTCCTTTGTTGTCAAAATGTTGCCATTTTCTTCATGCCGTCGAATATGAATAGATCAACTATCTGCATGAAAATATAGTACAATCAGAAGATGTGCATAGTCAATTTTGTAACAAATCTTGTCTATAAAAACCCTTAAAATATTTTTATTCAGTACTAAAAACTTCATTGGAAGTATGATAGATAATATTTTTAAAAGATATGGTATTTTTATGCATAAATATCGGGTTTTCGGACAATTTTGTAGCAAAACAATCGATACATCATTTAAACTAATATAATATAAAAATCATTTTAATACCATTTGATTATTAGTGTTCAGCCTTCAATGTAAAATATAAACTAGCCAGATACGAAATTCATTAATATTTTTTAATGAAATTCGTATTTTTTTAACAGAATATGTCAATATCATACAAAGGATGTTAAGCTATATTGGCCCGTAAATTACATTTATGTTGCGCTATCGCATTTTTCTGAAATGTATCGGGATAACGTATCTACACAAGTTTAACAAATTATTTGTAATTTAAAAACTCTCTTAGCGAACCGATATAAACTATTTACTCACAACAAATTGTTTCATTATTTTTTTTTATTAATTTGTGATAAGTATCTATGTATGCATTTCGATGATGCAATCAGTCAATAATGTAATTTTCGGCATTGGTAGTAATTGTTGGTAATAAACGTGATTTTTATTATATCACTGTAGCTATTTTGCTTCTTCTGTGCATTAAAAAAACCCTATAAATTTCAGCAAAATTTCGACGTATTTTAAGATTAAATTATATTAGCCCTTTATTAACACGTTCGAACTGGACATTGAAATTCTCTAATGCCCAAAACGCATTACTCCGCATTAAGGAAATGGTAACGTGGTATGATAAATTATTGACGAGTTTGATATAAATCTTAAATGAAACACAAAATTTTGCGGAAAATATGTAAGTATATTATAAAATATTTAAATATATTCAAAACTTTCGCAGGTTTAAAATATTTTCAATGAAAACATCTTGAAAATTTTAATTCGTTAAAAGTATGTATCGATATATTGTATGTATAATTTTATTGTGAACTTGAAATTGTCATTGACATTGACAAATAGTATTTGGATAGACTCATAAGTAAAATATTGTTATGTCATTAAGATTTGTGTTTTGCACAAGTCCCTTTCAAATCTCGAATCTATGATATTACTGAATCTAAAGTCACTAACACCGTACTTTCGTGCGCTAAAAAATTTGGTTTCGGAATGTACTGAACAATTAACACTTCCTTAGTTTACATTTTCATAATTAAATAGCAGCTAGCGCTATCACGTCAGACATATCTTGCCTTATGCGGTATGCGTTTTCTGCATTTTCTTCACGAAATAAAGGCAGTACGGCCTGATCACCTTGTTTTCTGATAATTAAGATATGCATGTTAAATGTATACTGTGCCAGATCTCTCCCTAGTTGAGTTGGGTATCCATCCCATCGGGCTATGAGATTAAACAAAACAAAGTCTGCACGCGTGTCTTCGCGTTTGTTCTGTAATATTTCTTGCGATAATTAGTTGGCAGATTGGTGAACAAATTGGCTACTGTCGTCAAAATTTTTCGTATAAAACTATTGCAAATTACTTAATTGTTAACAAACTAAATCATTTATTTTGTAAGATCTCAGCTAACGATTGAAGATTTTTTTGACTTAATAAATTTTATTAACTTTTTCAGCTATTTTATTTTAAACAAAGGACAATATTATTTAAATAAAGAAACATTTTCAGCTATCATATTATAAATAAAGAACAAAACAAAAGTTAAAAATACAAATACAGTAGCGATTTACGGTAGCGATAGCGGTAAGAGTTTCCAACTTTCCTTTAGCATTGTTTGTTACATAATAGTATTCCTACTCTGGCACGTCACTACAAGAGAAAGCTATTTGTAGAGAAATAAGCCATTTGAACATATTCAAGTAAGGACTATTTAGGCATAGCATTAACTCAGTGATTCTACTATAGTTTCCTTTCATAGATACATATGTAGTACGATAATAAAGTTAAATTAAAGATCACCTCCAAATTTCAAGGGTGTTCATTTGAAATCATTTTTCATTTTAAAATAGTAGATCTTTTTGTCATACATAACTCAATGTATTTAAATATTTTATTTCACGAAATATGCAAATACACTCTATTAGTTCAATTGCTTAATATAAATATTTTTAGTATTTCCTGTATCTTTATGTATAAAAATATTGTGTAGCGATTTGTGGTCCACTTTAGATTCCGTTAGCTCTAACCAATTTTAATAAAATTGCCCTTATATGTGTTATTTAGTCCTACTTAAAAAAGCATATATATAAACAGCCCAGCAGTTTTAAGCTCAATTCCAAGAGACCTAGCAAATTGTGGTGCAGAATAATGACCGAAATGGTTATAACCCTCAATCATGAAGAAGCGACTACAATGAATATAAAATGATAGAATCGTTTTCATATATTACATAGATTAATAATCTTAATAATTAATAAGGCTAATAGCGATAGCAGAACAATCATTGCTAGGTCTACTAGTCTTTCTTCATCTTCCACTTCTTCCTTTACAAATACAAATGAATTACTGTTTGTTAATCTCCCTTGAACTTAAAAAGGTTTAGCAAATTTGTTACTTTTTTTGTATTCAACTTTACGTGGTTATTAAGTTAGGGTTATGTAAAATTAAATTGAGAAAAACTTTTCTAAAAAAATAAAAATTATATATTAAAATACTAAATATATAAATAACAAAAATAGAAAATCTCAATAA
>JAOCPS010551224.1:0-11301 GCA_025505425.1 Graphium colonna | reverse complement strand
ACAACTAAATAATCAACGTATTGTTATGCTTTAATTACTCTATAAATCCTAAAGGATTTACTTTAGTATAAAATGATTTATTAGTCTGAAAGTAGAAAAACTGTGTTGTTTTACGACAGAGGCCGATAAGCTATTTTGAATATTTTTTCAATACCAGTTGTGCCTGTTGAGGTGTGTTCTTCCTTTCGCTTTATTGGGTAAAGAATACAGGGTACAAAAGTTTTTGTAAAAATTAACTTGCAGAACATCTTATCGATAAATACGACTACCCATTATCATGGATTGCCAAAATTAAATCTAAATGAAAGAAAAATGACAACTTTTACAAAGAACAATATTACGCACGTAAAAGTATGTCTTGTCAAATGTTTGCCGTATACAATCGGAACCGAAAGGAGCATCTCAACTGAACCAATTAAAATAAGTCATCGATGACGTAGTGGCGTCACCATGCCGTACATAATTTCAAATTCAAATCCACCGCTTTTGCGAGCTCAGTAAGTGGAAAAAATAAATAGCCCATTAAATAAAACCCAACGAATATAATTTTTATTCATTACACCGCTAATTTATTTTGGTAATACGAGACAAACATATAAAAATCTGTTTGATAATAATAATTCACTTGAACCAGAAATCCTTTACCTTTTATGAGGGTGACTAATGAATAAGCAGCTGAAATTGAAACATAATTTCCATATTCCTACACGCCCAATTTCCTCTGAACAAATTGTACGCGATTGGAATAAGACCGATCAACGGAAACATTCGAAAGACAATATAAAACATAGAACACATGACCTGCAACTTAAATTAGACTTTTGAAAGTAGAAAAAGCTTTGTATACGAACAGTTCTAGTAAAGAATGGAGTAATATTGAATTATTTTAACATATAACATTATTATCAATTGACTATGACTTTACATAGAAGACATTTATTAAAAAAAAGATAAAAATCTTTTTACCCGTTAGAAAATCCAAAAAAAAATTGTCTATTTTTATATCTATATGTATGTTTTTATGCGCATCGTACAAAAACTACAGCGTGAAATTGGATACGGTTTTCACATTAATATTGATGTAAATCTGACTTACGATCTGTCTGAGAAGCCTCCAAAATATTTATTTTACTATATGTAATTTAAAATTGAACTTCATTATAGGAGTCACAAATAAACAATTTAAAGCAAATAACTATCTTATTTTATGTTGAACTCGATGAGACCTTGAGACCTCTAATAAGGGTATTGAAACCGCTACGTGTTCAATTCACACAAAGTCTATTTCCGTGTGTTACACCTCTCCTTTGTTGTTATTTTTGTTAAGGTCCTTTAGCATTCGTCTTAAAAATTAAAGTGCCACAGCATGTTTTCTATTCAGAGCTATTGGTTATGTGGTTACCGATGTTAAGACCATTGAGCTTGGATATCCGAACGGCTTTAAGAAGACACGCACTTAAATACACCATATAAATATTAGGTTCGGAAACCAATTTTACCAAGGATAATTAAGGTACGTGAACACACTACTAATTTTAATAATTCTGTATCGCTTCCCACTAATCTAATTTAAAAACGTTTCAATAAAATTTAACTCTTATTACAGATCTATAAGGATTTGCAATAAGGGTTAAATGATATTGGTATTAAATTGATGGCTACATTAACAATATTGTCGATATACCAAACAATGACAAAACGTATATTGAGCCACAGTGAGAGACTTTATTTGTCGTACCAAATCTTTAGAAGATGACCTTAATTTACGTCTGTTACTTCGATAACTTCGAGTACTTGTGTTGTATTACCAATTCTGTACCGTCTGTGAAAATTTGACTATACATTCAAAAATTATCCTGTATAATATTCTATTTCGTTACATTTCATATCCGAATAATAGTAGGTATGATTTTTTTGACTCTTAGTGTCGATGAAAAACTTTTGCCGAGCGATTGTTTAATTAAACTCCCCATTAAAGCAGACCCCGCTTGATACCTTCATTTCTCAGAAGCTGGCAATCTTGTCGCATAGCACTATCTCAGAAAAACTATAATAAGATGATATATATATGAAGGTAAAAGTATTAAGTACGAAAAAGTATTCTCGTTACGCTCTTGTAACGCATCTGGTGTTCCCGGAGTCCATGGGTGGCTGTGATCATTTAACATCAGGTTACGTTCTTAACCTATACGCTTGTTTCCTTTCATATCTATAAAACATCAGTAGCACGGGGAATAATGCTGACGAATGGCTATGCATATGCACACGTTCGAGCGAAAATTTGAAAGTTTTTGCTACGTCATAACTTGATGTTATATTAAAACGTCGGTGTTCGTTGGAAAAGCAAACATAAGTATGTTTGCTTTTCCAACGAACACCGATGTTCTGAGACCTACGAAAATCTATTTAAATAATTTAATGCTTTTTTAAAAGTATCTTTTATACATAGACATATTAAATGTAAAATTATATTAGATTAGAATACTGAATATACTATATTAAGTATGGCTTATGGAGTTGTCGAATGTTAAATTACAGTCGAATTTTGTAATACGATATTTTGATTTTAAAAATAAATTATTGGACTAAACTTCAAGAAAATTATATGTGAATACCTCATAACTATAACCTTTCAAATTAAAATAGAATTAATTCCAATTAATTCAAATCAGCAAACATACAAAAAAAAACATACAGTAGAGCAGAGAACCTCCTCCTTTTTTGAAGTTAGTTGAAAAATTTCAATTATTTATATAAAACTTGATAACCTTCTGAGAATATAGTTGCGCATGAACAATATAAACAAATGATATCAAAACGAGATACG
The DNA here is from genome assembly GCA_025505425.1 of Graphium colonna. Classification (NCBI taxonomy): domain Eukaryota; kingdom Metazoa; phylum Arthropoda; class Insecta; order Lepidoptera; family Papilionidae; genus Graphium; species Graphium colonna. Next base: position 8,474 of record JAOCPS010551224.1, on the reverse strand, counting down.
TGGTGTTAAGGATATGTTAGTAACTGGAATAGAAAAGTTAAAGATCTGCAACCGGCATCAGATGATTCACCTAATGTTAAGTGATCTCGTCGCTCATGGACGCATAAAACATCCGTAGAGAGATGCGTGTTTGGTAAATCTTGGAAGTTGGAGTTAGAAGTTGGAATAGTATAAAGATTCAGAGAGTAACGCGTGGAAAAGAAGCGCGTAGGATTATTCATGTGGCAACCCCAAAAGCCATACATACTCTATTTCATGATAGCTATATAGTAGTGGTATCTTTCCGAACGAGCGGCCTTTTAAGAGTAACAAGAGCTGCATGGAAGATGTTGTGCACAACGACATCTACCTGTGTGATTTTACTTGGAATCTAATAACTGTCCTCCTGACCGAATTTTGGCCACGGCGGCTGATCTACTCAGAGATCAGCCAACTGCGCAGGAGATATTATAGTGCACAAGTGTGCGTGCACTTTCTGTTTTTTTACTCTCAAAGCCCGACAGGATGGATATTCGACACGACGAGACACAGATCAGGCATAGGAATGCCTTTTAAAATATCCATACAACACATGGATCATCTTTCTTTTCGGGAAATCGGATTATCAGCCCGCCCTTGCCCTCATCAAATTAAGAAACAATAACACAAAGCAATTTTATATTATTATTATTATTATTTTCACAAAACAAAATTGCGTTTAATGATACTTTTAAATCTTGTAGTAGAAATAAAAGTCTTTAGACACTAAATTCACAAGAAAAGAACATTTTAGTAAAATCATTGGTCGCGCCAAAAACGTAATTCTGCACTATCGTTCAGGCAAACTTAAAAATGAAATACACGACTTATTGAACTTTGTTGTATTAGGCAAAAAGCAGAAGTAACACAAAATTTGCATTATACAGACTGGCAGAGCGCCAAGCCTTAATCGACTTCGCTGCCACACCTGTGTGGTTAAAATTTTACATTTCCTAAAAACAGAGTCTTTCTTTTGTAGTACTTAAATCGATAATGTCAAAGGCAAAGTAATTAGAAAAAAATGTCTCTCTTAAACACTATGAAATAACGGGAAAAACAAGATCTACACAATAAAGTAATGTAACTATTACTTTTTGATACATAATTTGCAACTTGATCACACTTTGTTCATTCTGAATATCTGTGAGTAACAATTAATTTAATTATTAAAAAAGAACTATTGTTTTTCTTTCACACTAGTGATACACTATGATAGTGCTACACTGATGGCAATGTTGGTGTTTCCTGGCGTATGACAAAATAACACGAAAATTTTAATACAGCAATGATAAAAATTGTTTTATCTATAGATACATAAAAATTATTCTTTTTCTACGGCTATATCGGTGGTAGTTCTAAAAATTATTGAGAGGGAATTATATAGCATGTCCAAAAAGATAAAGTCAATTCCTTGAACTGCAAGAAATAAATTTACGATATCTTGATATTTGAACATAATAATGTTATTAACGATGTTCTTTAATAATGAATATTTAAGAAATTAGATTCTTGGTACGCTAAGCAATAGTACTTCGGTTTTCATATGAAGACAAGCCTGACCTTTATTCCATTCTAAAATAATCTTAGATCTTCAACTTGAATATATAAAATATACGGTATCAATGTCTGTCTATTTATTTATTTGAAAAGATCTACCAACAGCATACATATTTACAATATTCCTCATTTATATCAAAAAAAGTTCTGATATGCTAATTATAGGTGAACACATTATACACACATAGTCTATTAAGTACTAAACATAGTCAATAAAACAGAAAAACAAAACGAAAATAATAGCAATAAATGAAAATCAACTGTTAGTATGTAAAAATCACGTAATAAAAAATATTAAAGATATTCTTAATCATAAATTAAGCTTATACATATTTCTTTATTGCCTTAGGCCTCTGAAGATTTCATAACGTGCTTTTTAAAGTTATTTTTGACATTGTGTGAAAATCATTAGCAAAATTACAAAGCTCCTTGGATGTTCTGCATATTCTTAGAAGTGGCCAGTTTAACCCTGGATTTGTTTGGCGTCGAGGAATATAAAACAATTTAGTAATGGGATATCTAGGAATTTTATAATGTACACTATATGATATGACATACATGCTACTCTTAATATTTCCCCATACCACCTTATAAAGAAAAGTGAGATCAAGAACACGGCTACGATCTATAGGCGGCGATAATGTATTTGTTACCAAGTGTTGTAGCCACTCATTATAAGGAGTGCGATAACATAATTCTTGTGTTAGGTAAGCTAAGTATTTAACGGCCTAAAAACTGTGGAGGCCAATACTGAATAAATGGTTGAACAGAAGGCATAGCTCTCTCACCTACTGCGCGACATAAGTTCTCTCGGGACATGGTTGTTTCAGGAGATACCTGGACCACATAGCGGGGAGACTGTGGCGTATGTGCCGAGGAGACGGCTTGTCACGTGCTAGAAGAGTGCTCAGCCTAGTCAAAGCCGCGCCGAGATCTGATAACTATCGTGGGGCATGACCTCTCGCTACCCGTCGTGGTCCACGATATGGTGGACAGCGAGAGGTGGTGGGTGCTGACCTCGTATTCTGAGAGGAGGAAGACCTGGGGTGGCAGATGTGGGATAACTGCCATCCCGTGGAAGAACGTCGAAGGATGCTGTGCTAGCACGAGCATAGCAAAAAAGAGTAACCTGAAGAGGCAAAGGTTACGCTGGAGTTGGGGAAGATTGCGTCTTCGTGTCCCCGTGGCTCCGGCAATACAACAGAGACGGTGTAACGAGGGTACCCCAGTTTTCTCAGACGGGAACTCCCACATACCCCTGTTTGCCTACCCACGAGACAGTAGGGGATCCAGAAAGGATTTTTTCCACATGATAGAAAAAGGTAAGCTTAGTATTTAGTGAAAGCTCTTTATACATCCCTAACCTCTAGGAATCTACTGCATAGCGAGAATTCCACATTAGCGTACTTCAGTTTAATACGTACCAGAGTGTTGAACAAAATTATCTTTGTCTTTTTATTTTGTTTCTGAGGCTTACGAGAATATTAGACATTTTTATATTAAACAACTTTACGGATTTTATCGCGGTTTCTTTTTAAATTTTTTTCACCCAACGTTTCGAACCCTTTACAGCGTTCATAGTCACAGGACCATGAACGCTTAGGAAATTAGGTCTTTTTATGTTTAAATTCTTTCGTGTTGTGTTTTATGAAACTTTATGATTTTTCAGATTGTTTAACTGTGCTATCAATATGGGATTTATTATCTTTTATTTTATGTATTATCTCTATAATTATCCCAAGGGCTCTTGTTTCACTTACAGATTTTAATATTCCATTATTAATTTTATAGGTATAGGTAGATGATGTATTTACCAGCTTTTGGAAAAATTTCTCCTGCAAACATTTTTGCACATGTAATATCATGAGATTTAACTTACAACCATTCTCTTATCTTTTTAAATCTTCTTATAGTAATTTACAATAATTTCCGTTATTTGTTTTGGTGTAAATTTTCAAATCACCAGCAAATAACACACTTTTACAATATTTGATCTCAGATGTGATGCCGTTTATAAATAAGGAAAATAGAACAGGGCCAAGGTGTGAGCCTTGTGGCACTCCCGATTTTGTATAATAGTTTGTTGATGTGTATCCGCCAACTGCTACAATTTTGGAACGATATTGTAAATAAGACGCAAACCATCTTAAAAGTTAACCGTGTATATCTGAGTGATGTAATTTAGCGAATAACACAGTGTGGCTTAACTTTTTAAAGGTATTACGGAAATATTTGTAGATTGCATCAACCTCGCAACTGTCATCCAGCGCATGTGGTACATCTGTAATGAATCTGACAAGATTTGTCTCAGTTGAACGACCTATTTTAAATCCATGCTGACTATCAGAAAGATAGGGCTCAATGCGGTATGTTTTGGCAGGATAGACCAAAGCTTCGAACTATTTCCAAATAAAGGACAAGATTGATATAAGACTGTAATTATGAACGTTGCTAGGATCACCTTTTTGTGAATCGGCACCACTCTAGCCTTCTTTCATTCGTACGGAAAAATCCCCATGCTTAAAGATTTGTTAAATAAAATACATAAGGGAAGTGCCAAACTTGAGCTACATCTGCTTATAATAAATTATGGTATTGAATCTGTTCCAGAACCCTACCGTTTGTGTAGACTTTTTTAATTCAGAGGAAAGTTGTATCATGCCCAATACATTTCCTTCCTTAGGCACATGTGCTACAGCTTCCGAAACTATTGCAGTTGAGATGTTCCCGTCAATGAATAAAAATGAAAAGTGTGATGCAAAAAGGTTGACAATATCAGCACCCTCTTTTGCCATCGTATTATCAATAGTTACTGTTGCTGGAAGTGATTAACAACTGCTGAGCTTGCTATTCGCATATTTCCAAAATATTTTTGGTTTTTTGGTGATATTTCGTTCAATTATTTCTTTGTAATTTCTGTGAAGTGTCCTCATCAGTTTGTGACTCCGGTTATGTAGAAGAGCGTAAGCTAACTTATCTCTTAGATTGTTAGGTTTTCTGAATCTGCTCCTGAATTTTTCTTTTAAAGATATCATTTTTATTAGAACATTTGAATACCAGGAGGGATAAGTATATTTTTGTTTTTTATGCTTAGGGACGTATTTCTCAATTTCTGCGTGAAATTTATCGTAAAAATTGAGGACATATTCGTTAATATCATTCTTTTTAAGAATTCAATCCTGACATAATCATTTCTAATGGCTTGATAGTCAGCTTGAAGATAGTTTTGACAGTTGTTGATATGATTATACCTTAAATATTTTGACTATTTGTTTGACCGTAAAATTGAAATAAGAAGCTGTAGGTTTTGTTAAAATATAATGCAGTAACGTCAATACCACTTAAATTCCTAATAATCCAGTTATTATCTAATAATATCATATCATTGTTGTGAACATTATTAAACTGTTTAAATTAACTAGTAAGTAAGAAATCAACACAAGTTGTCCCCACAAGGTTGCAGTAGTTTGTTAGGGTTAAATGGACTTGAAAATTGACGTTCTCTTTGATCCATTTAATGAAATTAAGATTGAGATCTCCTAGGAACACAACATTGCTAGCGGTATTTACATTTTATGGGCATTGTCAATGAGTTCAGAGATTGTATTAGTCTTACTGGTGGTGGGAGATAAATTACAGATATAGCAATATTTCTAATTACATTATCTGTGGTGATCTGAATAGATACCCGAAGTTCTACCACTTTCCCAATTATAATGCCTCGTTGAAGGTATATCTAGAGATATTTCTAACATTAAACCTCCCTTATCCTTTTTTGAGTTATTAGAAGATATTATGTCACTACGATAAACTCTGTACCTGGAATTTATAACTTCACTGTCTGATAAATTACAGGTTAACCAAGTTTATTATAATTTAGGCTATTATTTTGTAATTATTAAGGAGAATATTATCATAAATTTCATTAGTTTTTGTTCTGAACCCTCTTACATTTTGATATTAAATACTCATTGCCATAATTTTGGCTATTTGTTATGCTAAAATAATACCAGAGACATTCTATTATATAAGAGTATATATCTTGTTAACTACTTTTATTTTTCAATAAAACTAGGCTATCTTGCATCCAAACAAATATTGTTGGGCTATGTTCATCCTTTCGTAAAAATATTCAACAGTTCCTTACCTACAAATTTTCTTACGATAAATCCATTGCCTGTTGTCTTGTTGAGGCATGTAAATGCTTGCTTAATGGACTCTAGTGCTCCGTACCGTATACAGGCTTGCAATTTTCTCGAAGTTTTAGGTGTTGTGAACTCAATTTATCTTGTGGATGTTTTTTATTAAACTTTATAACAGATATGAGAAGATTATCGAGTACACATAGAGAACGTAGCTTAACCACGAGAGAGCTTACTCTGTTGTTGTCTTTGTTTAGCTTAGCAACTCAAGAGTTGCATGCAAGATGTCACTGTTATCGAGAGGTTCCCCCACCGTTTTAACAAGCATTGTTACACATTTCACAATATCCTCAGACAGAGGTTCTGGACAGAACACAAGGTTCTGGAAATCCGTTGACTTTCAAGTTACTCTGCCATACGCTCTGTTCCACGAGACAAACTCTACTACTAGTTAGATCTTTTGAGACTGCTAACAAAATCTCGTTTTCCTTTTGTAATTTTTTTATTACATGATCTCTTTCGTATAAACGCTTTTTCATCTCTTTGAATTGACTATTAAAAAAGGAAAATGAGGTATTGAACGCTAACATTAGTTTGTTAATTCTTTTGAGATGGTCAGTAACTGACTCCTAAATTTTTACTTCAACAGATTGCGATAATTGACTTCTTATGAATTGTAATTGCTCATCCAATACAGTGCTAAGACACTGTAGTTTAGGATTTGGGCTTCGTACTTTCTTTCGGACGGAAATATTGATATCACTAGCTGTGTTTCTCCTGCACAGGTTACAATACAATCGAACCGGTTACTCTTATGTGAGTGTTAGAATTATTTATTTTAGGTTGGCGACTACGGCATTCTGGACATTTCTAAGAGGATTTATTATCTGTTGTCAAGGAGAAGTTTCTTTTTCTGTAATATTTGCAGATATGCTATCATTTTTTCGTATACAACTATTGCAATTCGTAAATTCTTTATTTTGTATTATTTTGAAGCAACGGGCACAGTTTGGCACAAAAGATGCCATATTTATCGGAAGCACTAAGTAAGGAGTTCAAATTTCAAATATTTAAAGTGAGTTACAATTTACAATATCCACAAGTTTTAATATATTTATAACAATTTGGGTTGAAAACTTATACAAAAAGTGTTTCAGTGGTTTTGAACCCACAACGCATAGAATTAAAGCACGTGCTCATTACAATTACACCAACTGTTCTTAATCAATAGTGTTTATAATGGTTGTCACTATGTAACGCAAAAATTATTAAAGTTACGCTAGTTGGTCCGTTTGACGATAGTTGTTTACAGGTAGCTGTTCAAACATTAACGGGTTCTGGTATCACAATTTTTGCACTATTCAATATTTGTTAAATATTTTTTAATTGTTTATTTACTCCAATTGTTCACATAAAAAACAGTTTCTTTTAATTTATCCACTGTTTTCAAATGAACTTGAATTTAGCACTATTTCACAAAGGTTTTTCGTCGATAAAAGCAAATTATTCAAATAAATCCAGTATATCATAACACTGTCATATAATAATCGTGAGTAGATAAAGTGATTAGCAGGCTTTATGATGTTGTTCAACCATTATTTTTATTTTTTAACTAAAAATTTGCGGCCGTAGAAGTGCTGCAAAAACTGTAAAAAAATGTAATACTCTACAACCTATAAAAATCTTTAGGAATATTCGTTACCCATGGCACATTAACTTGTATCATTATAATAATTTATCGTAATTTACTGAATCTTTCCCGTTCATCTCTTAATTTTTTTTATTTCGTTATTTTAGGCAAAGGAAAGATAAAAAAAAATAATCATATTTTTAGACCTTTTGTTACGACAGTTAAAAAACAAATATTTTAAAAAATATTATGAGTGACAAAATATGTTGTATTTACGATGTAGATACTTTTAATCAAATAAAATTTCTTCGGATAACTTTATTGTAGAAGGTGGTTAATTTAATTAAGAGCATTAGAAGTATTGTTTCAATAATTTAGTTACGTTTAACGAAAAGCTCCGGAGTTAATAAAGCGAAACACCAAACGGAATTCTATAATGGATCACCTCCCCAATAGCATTAACGAAATTACCAAATACTAACGTAGTCTATCTTCGAAAGATCACCTACATGTTGCCAGCATTATACAGAATTAACATTCCATGAGTTCCACATTAGTGGTAATGAAAAGTGGACGAGACGTAATAGCTCAGTGCCCGGACACTCGCTTTAAACTTTGTTTACTCCAGGCGAACCCGACTTTGATCACCGTTTCTGGCACCAATGAAATAGTTAATTTTTTAATTGTAATTTCAAGTGCTAATTTATCACGTTCTCTGTAAAAAGTGGTAACATACTGAGGAAACCTGCATTTCTAAGTTATCATATTCCTAAGATATGTGAAGTCCGCTAATCTGCACTGGGTGATGTGGTGGACTATGTCATATATCCTTTGTCTAGAGAAGGCCTTTGTCCAGTAGTGGGGTAATTTTAAAATATGCTGAAACTTACAGGAGTTAACAATTGAAACAGCAAATAAGGATAATTCTGTTCAACTCATTTGTTATTAAAAATATGAAAAGTTATGTTTTATTACGTTGATTATTACTTTTTTTAATTATAACGATAACTATAGTTTAAATAATATAATGGTGTCAGCCTAAACCGAAGCAAGCTATAGAAAAAAACGTATTTAAAATTGAATCCTACATACGTAGATACACCCTTCGCGATGTACAGATTTTCTTT
>JAOCPS010551005.1:0-11303 GCA_025505425.1 Graphium colonna | reverse complement strand
GTGTGTGTGTGTGTGTGTGTGTGTGTGTGTGTGTGTGTGTGTGTGTGTGTGTGTGTGTGTGTGTGTGTGTGTGTTTACAGGGCACACTCCTGATAGATGTACTGCCGCATTAAATTTCATATAAGTACACGTCATATCACAACAACATCAAGCAGAATAGTGTTACAAAATATATTTTATTTACTCGTATAACATATAATTGGAATATTTGTATCTATTAGAAAAGAAGTGAATACTCCCTTTATTGTAATAAATATTGATATTAAAAAAATAACTTCATAACACACCAAATGTTTCAGGGACTAAGGGCAATGGAAATAAAAGATAAAAAGTAAAAAAGTGTATTTTATGTTCAAATGGAGATTTAGTTAATAACGTACTATTGTCATGAGATTAATTACATTATGAAGCTTTCATATAGTGCCATTTCATTAAAATGCAATGATATAACTTTAAAAAAATATTTAAAAAATATATATCTTTCTATTATTTTAACATAATGTATTTAACAAATGAAAAACATAACAGATAAAATAAATTTGTTTTTACATTAATTAAATTAAAGAAACTGTTCTTAACAATATATATTTAAGCCATGTTGTCCTTTAATTTCCCCTGAGATCTGATTAAAGTCGGTGAAAAATTTACTTGAGAGTTAAAATGTAACAACATCCTTACGCACCTAATTTGTCAAATTAATACAAATCGATATATACGTAAAAGATACCCGTAATAACTCTATGTTTTTAATGTTTGCCAAGTACGCATCACGATCCTCTTATTTTTTTACGCGGGCATCACGGCAGTTGGCCCTAAAGCCTTCACAGCTTCGACGGGGTTGAGGTGGCCGACACTTAGGGCGCCTGGCCTAAGCCTGGGCTCGATCCACTATACTATTAGTATACTCACCTGTGATTCGGCCCATATAACCGTGAGTTTGGAGGGACGATGGGAAGGTTGAAGGTTTTTCCCAATTATTACCGGGGTTTGGAGGTCACCAAGCTCTTAGGTAGTTTCAGCGGGTGCTCTTTGGAGTGATCAGACTCAAGGGCCCCTGAAATGGGATCTCGGCTTGGGTTGTCACTTAATACGTATTTGGTATTCCGACTCGAGGGCTGAACTACGGCTCCATCGGTAGCTATTATATGTCTACTGAGAGAGCTAAAACTAACATTGCTTTCAATTCTCGATGCGTTAGCGATAGGAAAAAAAGTGATGGCGGAAGAAATTTCAGCAACGTCCCAATGGCAATATCGATTATACGTGTTCACTCGCTGGCGAACGAGGTTTGTGCGTTGTTTTTTAAACGTCTTTTGTGCCTGACGGTTGCGAATGTCGTCATATCGCTCGGAAAATCTACCGCATGTCGTAGTCTACGGTTATCTAAACAGCGAAACGTGCTTAACGGTATAGGTGGAAGTATCTGCTACAAGACGTTTCTAGTAAGACGCGGTGAACTCAAAATATCGGTGCAATGCCATTTTCAGGAATGGCGCGGTGTTAGGAAAGTCGAGATCGACATAGTGGCCTATAGTATGCATGGACCTAGCTGTTCCCGTAGCTTTGCTCGTGAATGGATTGTGGATTACTTGAAGTCAGTTTATTTGACGGGACTTCATGTGTTCGAAAATTAAGCACGCATACGTAATTTTTGGATGAATTACTGTCTCATCGGTTACCTTATTTCGAAGGGATATTTTTCTTTTGGCGTTTAACTAATGGTATAGGTGACGCATTACGTAGATTGCCCGGTTCTCGAACCGAGTTACAAGCAGAGCGATGCTGAGCTAATAGTTAAAGATGACACCTGCATATTTGCTTTGGTAATTTGGTGCGCTTTTGATAGATTTTATTTCAATTTGCCATCTCCGGAACCAGTCACCATAAGTGGCTTATGTGAAAGCGCAGGTTTCGTTTGCAAATATTATTACACCCAGGATACACGAAATGTCGTAGGTTTAGAGGGTGAATGGAAAACTAAGAAAGTTTCGTATTATGTATACGAGACGATCTGGCACACCACTTTCATATAAGTGGTGTGTAAACACGTAGTTCCAACGCGCTCCTTTGTGGCATTCACTCAGTATCTTGGTCTCAAAGGTGTGATTCGTAAAATGGTCCATTTGAGGGGTACATAATAATTTACCTCTGAATTCAAATTGTTCGGGAACAGGAAGCCCTCGAGCGTTTATGAACTCGTCGTATGTCGTAAGTGGGCTAGAATTAGTATTTTATATAGTTACCCTAATAATTTTATAAGGCTGGTTGGACGATATGAAGTAGGGTAGGAAGCGTATTTTGACGAGTAGAGGAACCGTATAACGTCGGCGTACTTGAACTTAGTGGGAAAGAAGCCTTCAGTTATTACCGCATTATATATTAAGTTATTATAATAGTTGAATAATGGCAGAGGGCAGGAGCTTAGTCACCTTTTTGGTGATGCTATTAGAGTTAAGAGCTTTACGTGGTCGTAAGTTTTAGATGATGTCGTCAATTTCACCGCACTTAACCGGGGGACAAAACAGGTTTTTAACTACTGTACCATCTACCGCATGATGGTGGATTTGGTCGATCGGCAGTTGACCAAATCCATTATCGTATAGTGCCTGGCTAGGGGTGCATTGAGTCTCGACGCTATCAGCTAAACTTACGGTCTTCTCCTCGTTTTGCATAGCTGGTATATTGCCTGGAACATCGCATGGTGAACATTGAATCAGTTTAAAGGGATTATACGAAGGACCAGTTAACCTGATGAGAAGGTTTGATATCTTTGAATCTGTTCTCCCAAAGCTCGTTTGTACGACCTCTAAACGTGCTTTGATCTTACGCTCTAGTGTACGTACATACTAACGGTTCTAATCGGTTGAATATCTGTCATAGTCCTTGATGACTGCATTCTTGCATCCCAACAATTCTCTTACATGAAGTAAGTATCAGTTTTCTGAATTCTTTCTTTACATTATGCCAAATAGTAATAGCCTGGGTTGAGGGTGGGGCTATTGCTAAAAGAAGTACCACTAGACTACGGAGGCGAAGGGCCTCCGTAGCGTAATGGTACCGCCCTTGCTTTGTAAAACGGAGGTCGTGAGTTCGAATCCCGCGGGGCAACAATGACTTTGTATTCTTGTTTATTGGTTAGTTTAGGGCAATGCGGTCTGATCACTCAATTGCCTAAAAGAAAAATGATCCATGCGTCGGATGGGCATGTAAAAAGTTGGTCCTGTGCCTGATCTCTCTCCGGTCGTGTCGGATATCCATCCTTTCGGGCTAAGAGAGTAAAGGAATAAAGAGTGCACCTGTGTCTACACATATACTTGTGCAATATAATAACTCCTAAGCAGTTGGCTAATCTCGGAGTAAATTGGCCGCCGTGGCCGTAATTTGGTTAGGAGAACTTAATTTATTACTAAAGGCTCAAGTCTTAGTGTAAAGAAGCGATATTCTGAGTTTAGCTCGTGAATTATATGGGAAGTGGGTAATTGTAGTAGTCGAGCATTTCCAGCTGCAATTTAATGCTAATTAGATGGGACTGATAAATATTTAATGCGCCAGTAAAGCGCAGACTAGAACATTGGCCCTAAAATTGGACAACAGTATAGGTCTTGACTTAGATAGAAATGTGGGGAGGGGCGTGGGCGTTAAGAACGTGTCGGGCACGCACATGAAAGGGTTCCGTAGCCAGTTGATGGTTCGTCCGACAGCTTGAAAAAATAAATACCGTCAAAATTAATTTTGCGGTTGACTTCATGCGTTTTGTTACGACGACTGCAACTACATAAGTATGTCGAGTTGTATAAAAATAACTACGTATGATATCGAGCCCGCTTTAATTTTCCGTAAAAGTACTTAGAGGTATATATCACATTTTTTACAATCAATTTGAGAAATGGTATGTGTGCTGTTAAAAATATTAATTTGAAAGGATTTTCAAGATTTTGGTCATGTTTTGAAGATCTTTTTTGTGTTTTGTGTGAATTGGTAAGTAAAAATTAAAAAAAAATATATGTCACATTTTTTTATGTGAATTAGTCATCATAAATATAAAGTATCATAGTATATAAAGTTCGTATCGTTCCATGCCAAACTCAAAATATTTTACTACAGACGTATCTGCTGTTAAAGCATGTGTCGACAGGACACACAAGTGTAACCTTAGAGAAGCGAAATAAATTTGTCCGTGATAAAATTATTTATTGCATCTATAAAAAGAAAAGTAATATCTCAGCAAAAACATGTAAAAATACAGGTGTTTTTTTTAAAGAAATAACAAAGTTTGCATTTATTCAAGACAGTTATTTTAAAATGAATCAATCTAGTGGAAAACTTCATATACATTGTTATATCCATCATGCTACGTATCACTAAAAGTAGAATTCAGATTTATGATTAAGAAAAAAAAGCACAAACAAGAGCAGAAGCAGCTTAGGAATCGTCCTTCACGAGCAAAAATGAATAAAGCAGCCTAAGAGGAAAGAAGAAGAAGAAAAAATATCAACGAAAAAAGAATAGGGTTGAATTAAAACTTTAAAAACTAAACAGCTAGGGAACAACAAAGCATCAGTGAAATATGGAAATAAATATCTAAACTACGACGCCAGTATGTTAATAGTGAGAAATGCATTGCATGTCGTTTAACAGAATACTTAATCGTCTAGTTCCTCTTCTTCGTGTTTCATTATCGGCAATGTTAGATTAAAGCGTAATGCAAATAGAATTGGGGATAAAAAAAACAAGTGCCTAAAAAAAGAATACTTAAACAAGAATATAAAGTGACAAAATAAAACCGTATGAGTGTTAAAGGATTTAGCAGAAGATAAAAAAGAAAATAAAACTCCAAAAAAAAGATACAGAATGTGCCTGAAACTAGGAAATCTGTAGAATATTATTTACATTAAGCCTGATCAAATTATTTCGTAAGAAATTTCTCGTCAATATTAAACATTTTTGGTTTTATTTAGTTAAGATGGTTCCAAAAGAATTACTCGTTTATGTAAAATTCATGTGAATAATAATTTTATAATCCAATGTTTTAATGCTGCTTCAATCATTCCTTATAGATCTATATCAGAGCCGGGTCAGTACTTATGCTGTAATAATTGTTTAAATTTAACTTGATCATATAATAAATGGTTTTTCTGCAAAAACAAAATTTAATAGTTTCATATTGCTATTGCATGTGAACGATGTATCACAAAAAGTTTTCGTATCGTTTTTAAAACTTTTTAAAGGAAGCTCTTAAAACTGATCAAGGAAAGATACAAACTTCAAAAAAGCTCTTTTTGAAAAGTTTATTTTTATTAAACCAGTTTTAATATACCTATGTATATGATTCATCAATTATGTAAAACAACAAAAATTGTACATTTCAGGCAATGGAACGCAATACCACAATTAATTCATATTTAATTTCAATATATGTATTATATATTATATAAAGAAATATTATGGAATTAATAGAAAAAGTATTTTTCTCGCGAGTTTATTACGCCAGATTTTCTAAAATTATAAGCTCTCTTTCCGAATCGGTGTATTTTTCACAAGAAGTGTAATTATTTCTATATTGAATACAGAATATTTTGGTTTTAATTTTAAGGATTCCTTAGGTTGTTTTTTATTTACTTTATTACCCATATTTTGTTTCAGTGCCGTCCAAGGGACTCGTGTATATCTGTGCGTATCTCTTCTTATAACAGCTACGTAGGTCACAATGGTCTGATATTTTTTAATCCTCGTAACATGTTGACTTCGTCAAATTCATATTGTTTATATATTAGGAATGTAAAAATCAAATCACACAATTGTTCACAAACGATAAAGAATACGCCTACATCATGATAATATAAATTTGATTTTGATAACGTTAAGATTTAAGTCTATTTATTACGCTTAGTAATGAACATCAGGATAGTCAATAAGATGACAACGAACATGTACACATTAAAATAATATTTTATCCATTTTTTTATATAAGCATACGTTTAAAAATCTTTAAAACCGGTGCCGGCGTAATCCGTACCAGTTTTTCACTGCGAACAAAGTTTTAATGATACACTTAAAATTTTCTTCCTTAAAAGTTAAGCAAAATTTTGCAGTATGTGAGTTTAGGATTTATTTAAAATAAAAATGAAACGAATTCGTAACATACAATTTCTTTTCTTTTTGAATAAGGAATAATCTTACAAATTCAATATCTTTTGTGATTCTTAATGAAACAAAATAATTTATGGATCATAAAATATCATATCAAATCATCCAAGAAATACTGAAATAAGTCCGTGTATTTAGATGAGATTAGATGCAATATATTTTTTTGTAAATTTTATCACATTATATATGCCTAAAAATAGATTCATAGAAAGAACGGTTGAAATTTTAAAATTACGTGAACAAAGAACAAGTTAAGTGTGCGTTGTTTATACGTCGATTAAGCGCACTTAGCCCAGGCGACAACCTACATGTTGAGATCAACGCTGCATGCATTAATACACAGCATTTGAAATGATTGGATTAGTAACTACTGAGTATTGTATGTTACATAACTATGCCACCATCTAAAATCTAAAATTAACTTAAATTTTATTTATAGTTTAAACTGAACGTCGTAACATTATTCACTCGAGCAAAGATAACGAAGTAATTTTGCAGTGGCAGTTTAACCCCCATGATATTGTTTTCAGACATTGTTAACAATTTAATGGGTTTAATTTTTTTGGTAATTATTTTGTCCCAGCCACCTCTGGTCATTCTTCAAATAATCACATTCAAGTTTTATTATAGGCTATCAACTTAATCAAACACCTTTAATGCACGACGTTATCAATAGATAACTAGCTTATCTTGCATTGAATAGTCAATAATTTAAAAGCAAAACAGGGCTAGTAGTCTGCTTAAAAGATTTTTATTTAAATGTTAAGACTTTAGCACTTTCGTTATTATTTTTCTAAGCAGACGTGGACGGACGTTGCTCCGTAAAGGAGTTAAAAAATTGACATTTTGTATAAAGTCGTCTACACTTGTCAATCCCCGAGCCGGCGATGGAGCTTCAGTTCACGCTACAGTACAGCTACGGCTCTGTCACGTTCTGGTCACGGTCTTGATATGTATGGACAGCACAAACGTATCATAACTCGATGTAACGATTGATGTATACTATTTTTTTTATAAATCTCGTACTTTAGTTTAATTTTTTGCAACAATATTGGCCCAAGATATTTTTATGACAATCCAAAGTTTCATAATCAAAAAAACCTTGATCTGAAGATGCTGATCTTTATTTTTTAACTGACTTGAAAAAAGAGGAGGGTCCTTAATTCGGATGTATCTGTTTTTTATATATATTCGCGTATTTAGGTATTTTTACGGACCGATTTAAAACGATATATTTTTTATCTGTAGCTGTGTAATCTTCCGAAATGGTTTCATAAGCTTTCAATAAAATTGGTTTAGTATTTTTTTTAAATCAAAATAATAAAATTTAGGAATGTCACTTACATATATACTGATCTTATAAATTATTTTTTATTCGATAGAGTACTGTTCCAAAATGATTTAACACTTTGTTTTATACAAATCGGATCGGTTTGTTTTTAAAATCAAAATATTGGATAAAATACGTCTTGAAGTCGAAAGTATACTTTTAAAGCGTTTGAAGTCGATTATTTATTATATTAATTACTTTTCTACAAAATTAAACTAATTAAAATTTATGCAATAGCAAGTGCACCCAAATGTCACCTGTAATCTCACTTTAATTGATTATGCAGAAAACTGTATCATTATAAAACATAATAGAACCATTCATGTTTATGAGAAAATTTATTTTGAATGATAAACATCGATCATACATATGTACATATATCTGCTAACAAACTATTGTAAAATTTGAAACGACCTGATGTAAAAGTAATTTTCAAGTGTTTTCGTAGAAATAATTTTTAAGTATTACAATTTTTTGTTTGTTAAGTATAATAAATTTTTGTGTTGGTATTTCCCAATCAATGCAATCTGTGTATGTGAAAACTTATTTTTGTACACAGTTGTTTGAAATATTTGTAATTAGAAATAAATTTGAAACCAATAATAGTTAGTTTTCTTTTAAACGTTTTCACAATAACTTGCCAAGATCTTGTTTTACACATATATAAATAAAGTCGTTTGTTTGCTTTATTGATAGTTACATTATTTTTCACATTTTGAAAATGAGCGAATAGTTTTCCTTTTTT
The DNA here is from genome assembly GCA_025505425.1 of Graphium colonna. NCBI lineage: Eukaryota > Metazoa > Arthropoda > Insecta > Lepidoptera > Papilionidae > Graphium > Graphium colonna. The sequence continues at coordinate 3,081 of JAOCPS010551005.1, read as the reverse complement.
AAATGAATTACTTAGCATTCATGTTTTTTTCAATTAAGTCATTAGTAATTTAGAATAATTATTCCGTCTTATTAGTTCACGAAACTTATTTTACCCACACAACGCGACAATTCACTAAGTAACATCGTTATTTCCTCGATTGTTAGTTTTGGTCGTTTTTAATCTATGCCTAGAGCAAAATGTTCAGCAGTAGTCGGGTTTTGGGAGCTTAAAATTATTTTTAAATGAAATTTATCATGAATACCAACCATAAATATACCAGCGTGAAAGTAAATTTTCACAGGGTAAATGGAGCGTTAAACAAGGTAAAATTTAAATTCAAGAAGGATATAAGATAACACACATCAAAATAATAAAGATATTTAAACTACTCTTCAATATTTTACATATTCTTCACTTCATATTGTCATACGGCATTACCTTTATTTATAATAGTCAACGAAAATTTGTAAGAATACTAAATATCTTATTGATATTCTCTGGTATTTGGCCAATATTTTTGATATATCCCAAAGTTACCACTTCCCCTTTATCACGTCGATAGGCAATTGATCATCTAAACTTTTGCAAAAGGATACATTTTAATATTAGTTACAAAAAAATGAAAAGGGGTTAATTCGAAAAAGTATTCGACTCTGATTCGCAATAATTACACTTTTAATGAAGCAAGATGAAATTCAAGTCAGGAACATAACAGCAAGCACTTTCGTCTCCAGTTCAGCGGGTTATCCTTGCAGTGTTTGTCTGGTTTTGCAGACCTGGTCGGCAGGACAGTCATCGGCGATGTCGAGTCGAGTGTTGTTACACTTTTTTGAACACCGAGTCGTTGCACATATATCTTTTTGCCAATAATATGAATTAATAATGTCATTATTAATGAATATGAATTATAATCTTAATGAAATTCATGGTAACTTTCTGCATTACTCGTTTCAGTTGTCTATAGTCGATACTATTTTTTAAAACCTACAGGTTAGAGAGTCCATAAATGAACCGAGGTTATTTTCGCTATTCTTGTATGATAGCGAGAAATGAAACCTAACACTCTTATCTCACGTGAGCGAATGATGAGTATTTCGGGGTAAACATATCAACAGTATACGCTTGATTGTGTTACATTTAATTGCTTCAATAAGTTTATGTGGGAATAGATAATTTTTCTACATTAGAAGAATTATTATTTTTATGTTTTATCCGTTTGGATACATTTTTTTACATAATTTAGAAATCTTAGAAACAACGTGGAATACAAATGGTTTTCAAGTTATAGAACATAACCTTTTAAAAAATGCCTGTGTACATAATATATTATGTAGCAAGTAAAATAATATGCGGAGATTGTTTTATATAAAAAAATAAAAACACAATTGATCAATCCAGCCGTAGTAACAAAGTGACAATTAAAAAGTTATTCTAACAACTTAAATTGAATAATTATAAGAAAATTTATTTTGTAAAATTAATATACACAGTTTTATATAATAAAGTATTGTTAGTTAGACATTGCGATGACAGATCAATAGGGTTTCAGCCTAGCATTGTTGGCATGAAAGTCAACGGTGGTATTATGCTAATACGAATTAGACGATTTCCTTACTGCCTATAAAAATGTAAATTGGCTTGAAATGTACGTGATTAATAAATTTTGTATTAAACTTATACAAGTTCTTATAAAAAAATAACAAAGAAAAATAATGAATTAGGATGAATTAGAACAACTAAATATGTTCATTAAACTGTTAATATCATAAACAATTTTTTTTTAAAAATATCATTAATAGTAAGTTAGGATTTATACCAGTACAACGGAATGTTATTATTCTTTTCGTGCGTTACCTAGGAATATTTTTAAAAGTGTAACCTTTGAATGAAATTTATATTATATAGTTCAAATAGTTTGCCGCTGCGTATCTGAAGCTGCCTCTAAAATATGATATTGTGTGTTTATTTGTAGCGAATATTTGATAGCGTTGCTGAACCGCTCTTCGCCTTTCTTCTCCTATCCATTCTAACTTTTGTTTTAGGTAAGGGGGCGTATGGTATTTTAGAACTTCAATGAGGAGACATGCGAAGTGTATTTTTTCTGCGATATTTCATTATGAGAGTATTGTGTGGGGAGGCTCCACGGTGGTTATAAAAAACTAAAGCGTGCACAGGCATTTTGATATCGCTGGACTAGTTACTGTGTTCACGCATATAACCTAGGGTCATATAGAATAGATGGAGAAAATGATCGATTATTATTTATTTCAAACTAGATGTTCCTTCAAATGATTTTAACCACTAGCTACAAGCTCTACTATTAAACAATTTAGGTACATTACTTGGTGTCCATAGATTACGCGTAGCTTGTGTGTTTCACACTACGGAGAACCCAAACGGATTCCCACAGCCTTTTGAGTTCTCTGTTATGTAAAACACATAAGACATTAGTCGAGTGGCAGATAGGAAAATCCCTTGTTTGGGCTCTAATTTACGAAGAAATATTAGCCGCTTATCATCTAGGTTATACCTAGATGATAAGCGGCTAATATTCCTTTAGTAAAGGCCGGGGCGGTGTCAGAGACAGCTGAAGTGAGCAAGTGTTGCAAATATGAGTTTCTTAGTGCTATTTATTGGTGTCAATTGATATAGAAACATTAGGTCTATAGGCTTCAAGGATCAATAAATTATTTGAAAGCCTATTTACAATTATTACTAAAAATATAAGACGTTAACAGAGTTGCATTTAAAATGTAAACGATCCAAAGTGCGTATGTAGTGATGATACACATACCACGTCCTCAAGTACAGAAGATTAAGCAGCAGAATAGCCATGTAACTCAACACCTTAGTTGCTAGTTTAATGTCATTTGAGCAGAAGACCTTTGCATGCAGCAAACAAAATACAGCAAATGATGTACGAATCTTGTTGTTAATCTTGTTAAGTTTATAAGACGGCTTAAAGTAAACCAACTAACACTTAATTTGGAAAAAAACTAAATTCATTCCTTTCTCAATTCGCAATGATAAAGTGCTGGATAGATACGCGTACATCAAAGCTCACGAATGCAATGAGAACGAAATACAATCGTATATCAC
>JAOCPS010550894.1:0-11303 GCA_025505425.1 Graphium colonna | reverse complement strand
TCGAAACGTCGGGTGATAAAATTTAAAAATAAACCGCGATAAAATCCGTAAAGTTGTATTATTTAAAAATATTTAATTGTCTGTTATTACACATTTTTTAGGAAGGATTAATCCCGCTGAGTTTCTTACGCCGGTTATTCTCAGATCAGATCAGTGGCTTTTGTTCCGAACCGGTGGTAGTTTTTTATGACAAACAATTAGCAAGTGGTATCACTTCTATATTGAATAAAGATATTATGATTTTGATTTTTGATTTTGTAATAGAGTTTAATGCTTTATCTCGTATGGTTATCCGGCTACGCAGCGTATTGAATCTGCAGGACCAGATACCAGCCAATCAGTCAGAGGTCGTGAGAAGTCAATGTGTGCATAATATAAAATAAAATAGGCTTAAAAATAAAGTGATGTGAAAAAATATATACCTTCTTATATTTAATAAACTATACGAATACTAAAATATTACATAAAATATCGATGCAATAAATACATATTTATTGCATCATTCGTTATTATTCTGCTGACAGTTTAATAAAAATGCACTCACGCGCCTTTCTCGCAAACACCAAGTGGCTTTCAGCCATTCTGACTCCAAGCTCATTCACCAGAAGAATGGACTGGACCAAGAAAGAAGAGTGTATAAACTGAGAACTGCGGTGAGGATATTGGAAATATGGACATAATTAAATTGGAAAACAAGGAGAATCAAAGTAAGAGAAAAGAGTCGTCAATGCTCTTAGAGAGCGTCATTGGCGAACAGTTAGCCACTGTAATTGAGCCTGAAAAGACGAAACGTGGTCATACTTAGAAAGAAAAGACAGAATAGGACGATAATGAATGGGAAGAGAAGAATCAGAGCACTTTGCTTGCAGCTAAATGTACGCTTTACGCCATAAAACGGGGCAAACGCAAGTAACTACAGAAAAATTAACAATACCAATATGAATAAAAAAACTGAGTCAGTCCGAAGATGTTCCGTTGAGGCACACAAAAACATAATGGCTCGATACCACTCGCTTTTTTTTATATGACACAAATTTTCTTACAGATAGATAGCTACAAAACCATTGTAAAAGAATGCCTTTAAATTTCAATGCTTTTAATTTAATAGAATTGATTTTTTTAATAGAGTAAACACCATATCAAATACCTCGCAGCGTCAAAAAATACACGTAAACATTTATAACTTCCATATAAATGAGTAGGAACCATCCCTATGAGAAGACTGACTGCATCTTCACTTGACATTTTCTTTTGAAACCCAAACTGTCGAGAGGAGATTAACCTGTTCAATTCATGATAGAAAATCAATCTATTATTAAAAATTATTCTAATAATTTTGCAAAGGTTGATGCAAGGAAATAAGCAATAATTACGTAAGTCATGAGGAGTGCCACCGTTCTAAATGGAAACAACAGCTGCCGTTGTTCTAATATTTTAAAGGTTTTTTATGCAATTCTATGGGTGAAAATAGTGGCAAGCGGCTGAACAATTCTTGATTTGTTTTATTTTAAAGTTCTATTTTTATTTCATCGAGTCCAGGGAGACTGTATATGTGTAATGTGTCTATAAGATCTGAAACCTGATCTTAATGTAGTATTAAAGAAAACTATTAATGAAAAATAATAAAACACTCCATATTGATCCTTGACACATATTAGGTTATTTAGCACAAGCAATTAAAAATAATATGAATCATGTTATTGTTAAAGTGTGTAGATTAATACACTTCATATTGAGCATTGTTACATATTAAGTTTTTCAGCAGAATCACTAGTAATTTGAAATAATTTGATTCATGTTATTGTTAGTGTGTACCTACATAGATGTAAAGAAAATTAAAAAACAATCCATATTGAGCATTTTAATTAACTTATCCAATTTTTCAACAGAATTATGTGTAATTTTAAATAATAATTATCTTACAGAAAATTTGGGACAGAATAATTTCGGTGGACTGTATAATGGATTTTGCTGCGAATATTGTGAGAACAAACAAAAAAACGACGAACGGTAAGATTAATATTTTTATAAGAAATATTTTTACAATCACTGAAAGTGGCAGAATACCGTTTTTTTGTCTCGGTGAACTTAACTAAAGGTAGAAAACTCTTAGGTCCAGAAAGTCCCATAAGATAATTTACATATTTGTTTACCGTTTTTTTCCTACCTTTTTACTAACATTGGATTTAGATACCTTTACAATTTTTATATGTATAAAATGTTATTTACATTAAGTTTTACAGTATGCGCCAGATGTTTGACCTCAATGCACGTAAATAGAGAAATTATTTGTTGTTAGACAAATTGCATTTTACCAAAAATTTTTTTTTAAATATTTGACTGTCTGACAGTTTATTTGGGGCGACATATCTGGTCTTAATTTTATGACATCTGTATTAAGTAAGAGTACTTTTTTGTAAGTATCAAATATTTGATGAATTACAAAAGCTCACCTTTATCTCACTGTCAAAGTCTAAATATTTCCAATATAAAAGTTAAGAACGTTAACTTTAAAATATTAAATAATGAACACAAGCTTTTTTAACTTTAAACTTAATGAAAGACACTGTGTGTAAAATATGCCTGCAAATATTCCCATTATCAATGTGTATATATTTATGTGAATAAATATTTAAACGTATTTTGAAAATATGTATCACCTGCTGACAAGACAGGTTATTCTTTAATTTCTGTCTGTTCAGTTATATTCCGAAAATATTACAACGTGCGCATTGTCTGTTTGCTTGTAGTGTCTACGGTACTCGCATGCATACACGCAATATATTGCTTTTAGTATAACGGAATATGAAACTATATTTTAACTGTAGCGCTTCTATCCATGAACGTAAAATCAGAACGTAAATCAGTGTTAGTGACTATTTTAGATAACCTCTCTAGAACAAAAATCAAATTCATAAAAACCTTTTTTGTGTTTTCTACACGCTTAAATGTATGACTCTAAAATATATATTTTTTATTTGATTTACTTTTTGATAGCAGAACTATTTTTTTTAACTTTATCTGTACGTAGAAAAAAGAAAACTTTTATATTATCTATACTAATATTATAAAGTTGAATAGATTCTTTGTTTGTTTGGTTAAATGAGTTAATTTTAGGAACTACTGGTCAAAATTGAAAAATTATTTAAGTATTGCAAAGCCCATTTAATAGTATATTGATTTTCCACTCCTATCCATCATAGCGTGATATAACATCACGCTATGGAACTGAAGGATACGATACTTGCGTTTTCACATTTTTCACTATTGCTCCGTCATTGGTGAAAAAATGTGAAAACGCTAATATGGTCATAATTTTTTCAGAGAATTTTTCATTATTAATATATCTCAATTGACCATACAACTCTATTTCTAGCTCATTTCTACAATGAATAAACGAAATAAAACTTAAAGTAACAGATTAACAAAAAACTACAGCTTTTCAACAATGGACATAAAGAATAGAACTTTAGGAATTGATTTTAAAATACGCTTAGATCTTTTGCAAACACAGTTTTCAGTATTGTAGTCCCTGGAGGAAGTTTACTATTTTTTTTTTGTACAGAGATTTTGTATTTAATCAGACTGAAAATAAAGATAAATGTTTGGCGCAGACCACTCGATGCAACTTTGTCTGTAAATTATTATTTATTAGTTGCAAAAGGAAATATGTAACAGGGAATGAGAAATTATTGTTTTTTTTTGTTATATTATATTGCATGCGATCCTAGACTTTTAGTGCGTATGCTTTTGAAAAGGGAATAATTAATTTGTGGTAAGTTAAGTTTTTCTAAATAGTTTATGGTTATTTAGTAAAAGTTATAAAAGATATCTCTTATTTGAGTTTATATATCATTGATATGATATATTTTTATAATAAAATAGCATTGGTACTTGGTATATATATACACAAATATGAAATATAGCTAACCAATATAATTTAACTAGCTACTTTAAACTGTAACTCAATAGTCTTAACATAAAAATTAATAAAGCAAAATTAAAAGGTATGTGTAGTAGATGTCACGGTATATCTTGATAAAGACTTGCATGCTATCTTACATTGTATGTAAAACATATGGTATTTTAAATAATAAAATTCCACTGTCTCGAAGCTCACACGTGAAGTGTCACAAAAGCTATAGGACGATATTGAACCTATAGCGGAATTCATATCCAAGCTACAGAAATATTATTCGTTATAATGTTTGTTTATTAGTCCCTATATTATGAGCATTTGGAAATCATAAACATAAATCTTATGGAAAAATTGTATACTCTGTTAGTGGTCAATATTTAAATTTTCCTAAAATTGCTATATATAATTGAAACAAACCAACCTAATTCGTGACTTGCTGATCAATGTGATGATCAACATGCCCCTATTATACTCTTATGTTATATGAGTCTCAGAACATCGTAAATACACAAGTTCCGCTCTAACGTGTACATATTAAAGCCCAAGAACATAAAGTCGAACTAGTTTGGTTTTAACGAATTTAAGATAATCAAGGATATTTCATTTGCGTTGTTTAAACCATAGTCTGCTCAGATATATTGTTACTGTGCCGTCCGTATTAAGGTATATGTAACTATTATAAAACCCTTAAAGGAAGAAAATTGGTACAATGGAAAACTTTTAACCTTTTTTGATAAAGGAGGGAAATTAGAATGAAGTTTCTTCCACTTAACGTAATTTATCATACCAGAATTTATAATAAACCTCAATATAAATAAAAAAACACGTAAAGTTAAAAAGATTAAAATATACTAGACGCATAATGAATGTATAATAGAGTAAATTATACAATATATTATTATTTTTTTAAAAAAGAGTATATATATTGAATGCACATTCATTTTAATTCAGATTACTGGATAAATAAACATAAAACCATAGCTAGGAACGTATATGAATTATTCAGTCAATCCACAAACCAAAAAAAAAAATAAAACATTTAAAATAAAACATTTAAAACCTGTCATATTTTTCGCATTGTTAGTATTCAATACGGGAAAATGTATTTCCACTTGAAAACAATGCGTAAAACCTAAATTGTCCAGAAGTCAAGCTTAGTTAAGCAGATCTGCGAAAATTATGGAAAGTCTATTACAAACGATGTCCATAAGCTTTAATTATACTTGCTCGTATCTAATAAATTTAGAACAATACTTTTGATTATAACATGTACTCAAATGATATGGTTGATTATTTTCGTCAATGATTTTGTAAGTGTTATAAAAAAAAGATTAAAGTGAATTAATAAAAGATAGCGAAAATAATACCTCTACAACTTTATTTGATGGAAAAGGAAATTATGTATAATAAGATTTCGTAAACTATAGCCACCGCTTTAGCATTTCAGCAGTAAGATGAGGTTTTTGATAGCTCTATGAATCTAATGTATTTGACCATATACATTTTTATTGCTATTACTCCTTTTAACTTATACTATTTATCAGGTAGATTTCGTCTTTATTAAGATGCCCCAACTTTGCCTAAAATGTAAAATTAACTGCATAATTTATAGCCTTGATTGATACCAAAAGAAGCAACATAACATTGAAATAAATACGTCCATATTTATAATCACACCATTACCTAAATGCTATTATAAGTTTATTTTAACTGACTTTAAAAAAGAGAAAGATTCTCAATTCGGATGTTTATATGTTTTTTATGTACGTTCGCGCATATCTCCGCCATTTATGAACTGTTTTTAAAAAATATTTTGATATCTGAAAATAAACTTGCACAGAAAAATACAAAAACCGACTTAAAACGCATATATTCTTCTGAAATAGTCCAATTAAATTTAAGGAAAATTGATTTAACTTATGAACTAAATTGAAAAAATGTTTTTATATCTGAAAATAAACTTGCACAGAAAATTACAAAAACCGACTTAAAACGCATATATTCACACTCATATATTCTTGCGAAATAGTCCAATTAAATTTAAGGAAAATTGATTTAACTTATGAACTAATTTGAAAAAATGTTTTTATATCTGAAATTATTTTCATTTCAATTTTCAGTGCAAGTTTATACTTGCACTGAAAATTATAAAAACCGACTTAAAACGCTTCACCTCCGAACGGGTTCCCGCTTTGTCGTCGCGGGAGGGCTTAGTAGCCGCGAGGTAGTGCAACCCGCGGTGAAGCTAAGAGGAACCCATGGCCAACCGGTGATGAACGGTCGGCCAAGAGACCCGCTCGAGGTGGGCTCGTGGAGCCCACCTTTGATGCATGCTGAAGGGGTTGCGAGGTCAGTTGAATAGTGGATGCGTTTGCTTTGCCACTGGTCCGTGCCAGTTTCAGGTCCTGAACTTTCAGCCACTGTCCCCTGGCCTCTGCAACGAAGACAGAGTCGCGGAGGAAGAGGAGTGTTGGTAGATCGTAAGCCGCTCTCCCAATCCCCCGAAGAGGCTACCCTAGCCGGACTGTAGGTAAACTAACTTAGATACCACGACCCGGTCAGGCAAAGGAGGAACATCACGACGTATGTATGGCATTTTGGCTATGGGCCCCAAAATAAACTATCCCTGCTTCCCCCGCAGTACGGACGGCAAAGTGCGTAAATGCATTCCCCGCAAATAAAAATTGGTACGGTATGCCATATAAAAATGGGATCTTATCCTAAAATGTGTTTTAAGCAAAATGAGAAATTAAAAAAAGTTGTCTTTTATTTTTACGACATATATTTTTTCCAATTTTATATATGACCAATCTACTTTCTTTTCCTATCAATCTTGTCGGTAACCAGGTTCGAGGTTTTGGCCGGTATTTCGGGTAATGTGGCAAAAGAACTCCGTATTTTGCGGAGACAGATGGTGGACAATCTGGTTATTTATATTATCTAGGACTCATTTGATGCTGTAATTTAATTTTTTGGTTCAAATGATGAAATATTATGCATATCCTAAGCATATAGTGATATTATTTATTTATTATTCTTTATTTCAGTTCTTTAAATAACGAGGAACTCAAAAGGCAGACTTAATGCATGTACTCGTAAGCGTGTTCTAACAGTCAACCAAAACGAAAATGTTTTGAGGTAGGTACAATAAAACATGAACAAATGAAAATAATTATAACTCAGCATATATTTACTATAAAATAACCAAAAATTCATAGAAATATTAATTCAAAAATATATAAATAAATATATAAAATACATAAAAACAAATAAGTACTGCCATATAAATCTGATGTAAGTGACTCAATCAATATTAAAAAATTAAATTTACATCCTGTTCAATTTTTTTTAAATAAGTACTTGTTGGGTGCCTATCTAAAATTATCGGGCAAGGACATCTTTGAGATAATTTTTTCTCGTTGAGGCAGCTTGACTTTATTAAAGTCTGTCTGCATGTCACATTCATGCATCCAACATTGAAAAGTCCAAATTTTGCTGAGCTTTAATTCAGAACACACCAGTTCAGTTTAGAGTTTTAATAGCGCACCAAATTTAAGGTGTCACTACTAACGCAGTTTAAGCAGAATTAGTATTGGCTTATTTTTTGTGGTACAATTCATCCTTGGCAGCCAGAGACATCTTTGATCGAGAAACCTTCATCTGGTCTACAGTAACTCCCTGTGTACATCCATGCTCTGTATAAACTTGTTTTGAAACTGATTTAAAGAATCTTAAATTGCAATCATATTGATTATCGATGTGCACTAATAGTGCAAATATTTCTATTAGTCCAATAATAGGCTAGTTTATAATATAGAAAATTTTCATACCCGTCACTTTTAACAAACATTTAAATTAACTGTAAAAATATTTATATGTTCCGTAGACCTATTTAATTATCATAAAAATAGCGTTGCTAAAATTTCTAAAACTTAAATCACTACGGTTATTTTAAATTTATGTTAAAAGGATAGAGATTATGTGGCATAGTTTTTTTTAAACTTTTTAAGTCAGTACGATTGGATCTCCAAAAAAATAGTTTATTTTTATAAAATTTTACAGTTTAAATCATCAGCAACAAGGCAACGTCAAATACTTTGACAACTTAACATCAAAAGGAAATGGTGTTTAATATGTGTGCCAATTGACAGGTATTGCCGAAATAAAAGAGGTTCTTCAATATATTTACTTTTGGTATAGGCCATCACCCACATTTTTACATGAAAGATGGAACACATTTAAGTTTTTTAAGTCTTTTAGTTTGGTAGACAATTAGTTTGGTAGAAACACTTGCTTATTGTATATGTACTTCTACCTTGAATTTTATTTCATTTCAATATTTTTGCGAGTGTATACTCTTCTACCTTGAATTTCATTTCGTTTCAATATTTTGTATTGTCTCTCCTACTTAAGTAGACATTGAGTGGAGATTAAAGCCGAAAACCATGATATTGACGTACAGTTTTTTGTACATGTAGACAGTGGAAATGTAATTTAATGGTTCGTTTAGCGATGAAAGTGGCTAGCTGAAAACTGAGAAATTAATTTAAACTAAAAATCGATTTTTATTTTGTTTTAATTACTGGGGTATTCTTCCGAAATTGACCCATAAAATTTTCAGAAAAATCAGTTTAGTAGTTTTTTAGTTAGTTTGGGGTTTTCGCATTTATGAACAAATTTTAATTTTTTTATGTCTGATAGGGTATTATTTCGAAATGGACCTCTAAAATGAAAAAAATAATTGGTTTTGTAGATTGTTTTTTAAATTATTGTTAAATTGAAACAGAACTTAGGAATGTTTGCACATATAGCTGAACACACTTATGAACTGATTTTTAAAATACATTTTCTATTAAATGGAGTGTACTTCCAAATAGTAACACAAAATTTTTGGAACAATCAGTTCAGTAGATTGTTCTTAAAATCTAAATAACGGAGAATATATGTTTCGAAAGTATACTTTCTAAGGTTTTGAAATAGGTTTTTGTAATTTTCCGTGAAAAAATACTTGTCAAAAGTAAATAAGGAACCATAAGGACCAATAAGGAAATATATCAATTTTCAAATATTAAAAAATGGTCAAAATCAGTTTATAAGCAACGGAGTTATGCCCGAAAAAATTACATTTGAATTGCGTACCTTCTGTTTTTTCTGAAGTCGTGTGCAGATGGTTATCTTATTATGTTTTTCAGAGCCCTTGACGAAATCCTATGTCAAATTTACTCGCTTTTAAGTATATTTATTATTAATTTTAATAAAATTATTTAAGCTGGTTCGGCACTAGCATATAAAGATCATTTAAACTGACCAGGACTTAATGTAACCAAAGTATATAAGCCAACTCACTACATTAAATACGTAGTGCTTTTGAAAAAATATTTTCACATCACAATAAATGACGAGCTTAAATAATTAGCTAGTCCGGCACTAGCATATCAAGATCATTTAAACTGACCAGGACTTAATGTAACCAAAGTATATAAGCCAACTCACTATATTAAATACGTAGTGCTTTTGAAAAAATATTTTCACATAACAATAAATGACGAGCTTAAATAATTAGCTAGTCCGGCACTAGCATATCAAGATCATTTAATCTGACCACGATTTAATATAACCAAAGTATATATAAAAAGTGAAATACGTAGTTCTATGTATTTTTATAATAATAATTCAAATACTTTTTTCTTCATAAACTACTGCAAATGTGGCATTTGAATACAATGTGTTTATTATCTTGTAAAGGTATTCATGTATTTTCCGTTCGAGTACCGCCCTCCATTCTGTACTATCCTCATTTTATTTCTTCAGGAAAATGGCGTTTGACATAAAAATAGAAAGAAAGATCCATTATTGGAGTTATTACAGGGCTCTTAGATAATACCGTCTTTACTTTTAAAACATTTCTGCTCCTAATGGTTGATGCAAATGGAAGTCACTGATTTTGATATTATTTTACATATGTAAACGTGATCAAAATCAAAAAGATTGTTTAATTATGGTCGTCATCCAAATCATTAATCACAACCTATCCTATTCAATGAACCGTTTCTATTAAATTTCCCAGATGACCAACGCATGCGCGACTCTTTGGATATTGCATGTGTCTATGAGCGACAAGATCGCTTACCATCAAGTGAACCGTCAGCTCGTTTGTGTTCCTGTCCATAAAAAAAATTTTGAAACAGAACTACGTGTATGAAATAAAATGATTTAATCATTAACCAGTAACCTATTCATAGAAAATCAAATGTTGCATTAAAGAAAATTGGAATTGGATTTTGTTTGATTATTAAAAATATACCTTTAACTTGTACAATAGTATGGCGAATTCCTAAAGGTTTTCCTAGCGGATTCTAAGATCCGTAAGCTGTTGCTGTATTTAAAAACTTTCCTTAAGCAAAATTTTGTAATTGAAAAGCCATTCTGTAATAAAACTGTGTAGGGTTTAGTTGTACATATGAAATCTGCTCTTTGGGCAGTTGTAGTAATTAAAAATTCAAATAGAAAAATTAATCAATGCGTGTTTCAAAACCAATAATTATAGAATAACAGGATAAGACTTAACAACAATAATAAAACTACTTTTGAAAAAACCGATTTCAAAAACTAAAAAGTATAAAAAGCCTTAATAAACATTTAATTTAATACACCTCTAAAGCAAACATAATACAAAATATTAAATAAATACTATTTTTTGAATGTGCCACATATTGATAGGTTTTAATTCGGTGCCAAGCCAAATATAATAGAAGGTTCTCTTCGCGCGTGTCATCCGTCACAAAATAACCAAGCAGGTAAACACCCGCGGGCAGACATTGTTGCCGGTCGGTTCGAAATACAGTAAAATTTTGATGTGCTCTAACCTGATTGATAGTTTGTAATTTGTCTTATGCACGGAGCTTAAAACATTAACAATTTATCTAATTACGTCAATCTTTAATATAGGAATTTCATCACAGTTGTTAGGCTGTTTATAATATTAAGTTTAATTTCGTTTAAAGCTAGACACCGACTTCAACGTTATTATTATGTAGCACATACAAATTATTGTATTTCATTAAACTATCGTTAATAAATAACGATATAAAAAAGCAGGCACAAATTTATACAAAAGCAGTAGATTTCCAATTCCACATTGAGACAAATAATGGAGCGGCTGGATATTGCCCGTCACTGTGGACAACTTAAAGAAGAACTTACTCTTTAACTGTTAAAAATCCTAATTCAGTACAGAAAAAACATGGAAAGGTATTAGAATTATAGTAGTTTTTCATTTGGTAAAATTTTAAACACACACACACACACACGCACGCACGCACGCAGGCACGCACGCACGCACGCACGCACGCACGCACGCACGCACGCACGCACGCACGCACGC
>JAOCPS010550784.1:0-20459 GCA_025505425.1 Graphium colonna | reverse complement strand
CCTATTCCGCCGAAGCGTATCGGTAAAGTCGCTTGAGTCCAGCTCAGTTCATTAAAGGATAAATTTAAATTTTTTTCTAAAGTTGTCTTAAGACTTATATCAATTTCGTTTAAAATACCAGTGCATTTCCAAACTGGACTCGAGCGAAGAAGATATGTGAATTTGGGAACAAAGACAAAATGCCTAAGGATAATAAAAGCTATATGAGGATTTAAAAGAAACAATTTTTGGACATGGTCTAAAAATTGGTCAAGTTTTACTTTTAAGAAAGTTTCCAAACTTTGAGATTATAGAGGAGCAACTAAGAGGTAAAGTGAATTCACAGACATTTCTTTAATACCTGGAGAAATCGAATTAAAATTTTGAAAAAATCGAATTTTATCCGAAAAAAAAATTTCTCAGAAAAAAAAATTCACATTTAGAATTATTAAAACAAGGCCGATATTTTTAAATTCATTAATAATTTGGAATAGATCATTATATACCATCATGTCATCAAAATTACCTCCACATTTACCAGACATTGATTCTAGATTTCAACTTTGAAATAATTGGTTAAATTCGCAAACTAAACAATGCTGGACCTAGGGGATCACCCTGCTGAACGCCAACTGCCGAATGAACAATATTATTATTGGTAAAGGTGAAGAAGGATTATCTGAAGGATGCTTTTGACGAAGGTTTTCCAGTGTCTCATCATTATGAGCAGCAAGGGTGTCATTAGAAAATAAAATGCGTGACGCATTTTTCAAACTTTGGATTACCCGTTTTTTTTTTAAATTGAATTTACGGGCGGTCTTGTTATGGATGGGTAAGGTGGTTATAAATTTTGAAAAGAATTGCTTTTAAGCTGGGATGTTAATTCCTAAAAAATATTAAATATATCTGACACGTATTGGATTTATTTTATCTTCTGTTTTTACTTTTTATTCATTTATATATTTATAGACAAACAAAAATATATAGAGTATCTTAACTGATGTTAGTCAAATATTTCTGCTTTATTCACTTCAGCTGTTTTTTTTTAAATAATATTATACAAGTAAACTTTTTAAAATATAATTTTTTTAAGCATTTAAATATTTTATTATTTTGCCAGGCAGTAAAATCTGTTATTAATTAACTGATAAACAAAATTCATACTTGTTATTAGCGTTCCGTTGTATTAACATTGAAATAATATATAAATATTTTCATGACCAAATGCCTCTTTAACTATTTGTCAACCGAAATAATTGCACTAACTATTTCGTAAAAAGTTTTCTTCGTCGTTTTATTTTTATAATTTAGCATAAACTATTTGTAGTGCAGTTAATTTTTAATATAAAAATAAAAATTATTGGTTTGGTTTGAGTTTAAGAATGTTTCCACAAACATAATTTTTTGTGAGATATATAAATTTAGAATATGTAGAAATTATATTTTATGACTGTCTATGTTATTTAAGGATAAATATATTAATTACAAATACATGAATCAAATATTTTGCTTTTCCTTTTTAGAGGAACGAATGGGTTTTTCATAATCTCTTTAAGAGACCAGTATCTTTTCCATGCCAGAATGATTCTGTTGACATATAGATGTCAAACGTGGAACCTTACTGACCAGAACATAAGAAAATTAGAAATATGTCAACACAACATAGAACGGAGTATACTTAGCATAAAACTAAAAGATAGAATAAAATTAGATTTTATAAGAAACAAAACTTGATTCACGAATATAACTTATTGCATTAAAAATTTAAATGGAAATGGGCGGGTCATATGATAAGAAGTAGTAAAGACAAATGGTCCAAGGACGTGACAGAGTGGTGCCCGAGACAAAACAAAAGAAAGAGAGGGAGACAACTTCGTAGATGGGAGGATGACATTAGAAGAATAGCGGGCATTACATGGAGAAGACAAGCGCAAAAACGCAATCTATGGCAATCTCTTGGGGAGGCTTATGCTGGAAAACAAGACAATCTACATTTACCGGTGTCAGACAGATAAACAAACTGTAATTTATTAAGTTAAGTTATATTGTATGTAAGATTGTTAAATGAAGGCTATTATTATTATATTAATTTAAAATCCATTTTTTAATTTTTTTTCTGGATTACATTGACATTATTCAGCTCAATTTTTTAAATTCACGGGGATATTTTTTCCTACTCTGGCAATTTTTATACACACATTGGAGTATGCGTTTTTACAAGTTGTCAAAGCACACATGTTTAAAAGTAAGAATCATTCAATTTGACAATTTTGTTTGACAACTCTCCATCTGGATTATTCTCTAATCGAGTTAAAAACAAGCTACTAATCCTACTAAAAAATATAGAACCATTTTGAGAGTAAACTCTGCTATATAAAAAAATATTTTTTAAAACCAGTTCATAAGTGGCGAAGATATATGCGAATATTCCAAAATTTTGTTATTTAAAAATCAAGCTACGAAACCTATTTTTCTCAAAATTTAATGGAAATATTTCGAAAGAGTTATTTAAAATCGGTTCATAAATGACGGAGATATGCTCGAACATATATAAAAAAAAGAAACATCCGTTTGAAAAAATTGAGAACCCTTCTCCTTTTATGAAGTTGGTTAAAATGTGGTTCTTTATTATTTCTTACAATTACTCCCGGACCTCTACCTAAGGGAATAAACCTAGTATGCCTTAATCTACCAGTGTAACTAAGGTATTGATGTACGTACATACGTATTTAGTCAATTTTATGTATTAAGTTTACTTTGAAAAATGAATCATAACGCTGAACTATATTGGCTTCCTGGCGTAAATCAAATTTTGGACAATCACGTAAATATGTACAAAAATACTACAATACAAAGAACATAAACCTTCAGTCACATGTTAGGTATTTGATTTCAACTACATGTTATAAATAACATAGTACTAGACATCTGCTAACAATAATTGCGATCGGTTTAAGTTACGGCGTCTGGTACGTACTATTGATATGATAAATTCTACTTTATTAGTATATAGACAAGGTAGTAATTGCCTAATTCCCTAAACTTCGTACCTAAATGCCACTAGTTCAGCTGCTGACGTCATGATCTCGTGGAATGGGATTTGGGGGCAGGGGTGGCGTGATGAGGGCTTCTTTATGCGTTCCTCGGTCTCCAATTAGTAGAGAGCATTATATTTGTAAAAACTAAAACTAGTATTTTCTTATTACATTTCAAATGTAAAATTATAATATACGTGTCTTTTTTTATTTGGTTATATACGCACGTAGCTATGATGGTTTATATTTCATGGTTTTCAATTTTAATTTGCTTGGAAAGTACATTAAATCTTTTATTAAAAATCATAAGGAAAATATTTATTTATGGTTTTAAAACATTCCCTTAATTGAATTTAATCTGGGTCTGAAAGAATGATAATAGAAAATGTAATTTTGGTTTACTTAAAGCGCTCAATGGGCATGTGTTTACTTTTTGTATCTGTTTATGGCAAGAAAATTTATAAATAAATTAGAAAGTATTAGTCCTACATGTAACATAGGAGTTCAATGGTTATTCTATTTTTAAATTTCTTCAGAAGAGAGATGTGGGTGGATATAAATCTATTTGTAGAAAACATAGGTTTTTCGTAAAATATTTATTAAAAGCAACAAGTGTTAAGATTTCATTTTGAAATTTAATGAATATAAATGTAAATTATACTTAAAAATTTATTTCCAAAAAAGACTTTGTTTATATTTATTTATTACAATGTAAACATTTATAGATTATTTGCATCCTTCGGGCAGTAATTTAACAATTTCGTGAGGATTTGAGTAAATAATATTATCCTCGTGGTCGAAAGCTAAACCAAAGATATTTCTGATGGCAGCAATCTCTTTAAGGGTATGCTTTTCTTTATCAACCGTGTAAATCACATGTTGCCCACAGAAGTAAGCTTCGCCTTTATTGTTTATTTCAATGCAACGAAAATTGGTAGCACCTGATATTAAGACGCGATCTGCTGTGCCGTTTCTTATTATGTACAAGCCAGTTTTGTTGGTAATGAAGCTGTCTTCATGTCCATCTACTCCATATTGGAAGATTTTCTCGTGAATGTGCTTTTGACGTACTGCCTTCATTTCCCCATCTTGATGGACACATTTGTACAACCGCTGTTGAGGGTATCTAATAAAATGGAGTTCTTTTTTGTGAAACATATCCCAAATGTTGTAACCATCGATGATTTGTTTCGTGTCATTATGTTCGTTGAGGGACTCCTCGTAGATCCCCTGACTCCCTCCGAAGTATATTTTGTTATTAGAATTGTCAATAGCCATTGCGAAACCGTTCTCTATTTTATCGTGGATTCTATGCTCTTTTTCTCCTTTGTCTATGTACCCGATATTGAAATTATCTTCGTCCTCTTTACCGACGTTGTAACTAAAGTACACCCGGTGATTGTGCTTATCATAAGATAGCTGGTAAGGGCGGTCAATGTCACCAGCAAGAACCTCTTTTCGATGAAAAACACCATTAATATGGACACCTTCGCAACTTTCACTATTAGCCCTAACACAAAAACACAAAATAAAGACGCACAGTACGACAGAAGGTTGCATTTTGACGCGACGTGTTTAATACAACATCCAAGCTGTGCATCAGCAAACTAACTAGCTCATGATCGAATCAGATTTCATACAATGATTCGTATCTGCATGTAATTAATAAGGATCGATTTCGTGGGCGTATCTATGACTTAATAGACTATAAAATATTCAATACAAGCTCTTGCTCACGGTATCGCCCGTATTAGAATATCCATGGTAGAGTACAACATCTTTTCACAGCTTTTGCTGCTCTGTCACGGCCGAGCTCGCCCTGTGAAGTACCGTTTTAAAAGTCGGCATAAAATAAAGCATGCATGAATTTTGGGGTTGCCGGATGGCCATTTTTACCCTTTTATTTCCCCACTCCTTTCCTTAAGCCTTACTCTCGACCCCATCCTGTCCAATAAACCTATTTTATCCAATTTCCCAGGTTGACAACGCAACTCGCGACTCTTCAGATGTCGTGCGTATCTATGGGCGTCGGGAGCGCTTAACACCAGTGAACCATCTGCTCGTCTGTCTTCCTTTCCTTAAAAAAAACTTCAAATAGCAATATTTATTTTCATTTTTATCTTTCAGTTTTTATGGAAACATGCCTAAGATGAATTGTAAATTTGAACGTCACGTGGTGGAAATACCATTGAATTGGTAACTTATCTTACGTAGTTTTACAGTGTAGGTTTAAAAAGCAATTACGTTTTAACATAAAAAAGACATATCCATCAAGCCGGTTCTGAGTTTAGTAACAATCACAAACGGCTATTCATTTTTATATATGTGAAGAATAAGACACGTGTTTAATTATAATTTTAATAAATATGTCATGAAATGAAAACAAAAATAACCAAGCAAAGTATTCCTAGACAAATAAATCGTTATATTTTCAGTAGGCGCCTTGAATAGATTTGAGACATGTTAGAGTTGTGTGTGGAGGTTAACATTTTACCCCGCGCCAAGGTAAAATGTACTAGGATGTTAGAAATCAGTAGAGGTACGATCAATGGAAGGAAAAGGATAGGATTCGTAATCTATCTCGCTTTAAAGCCAGGGGGTGGTACTCCCGACTGCACCCCATCCCTCCGTTTGATCAAATCCTCCCGACGCAATTGACCCTTCTATATTGGAGCAAGACAGTATGTCTGCTGCCTACGTCACGAATGTTGAATATAAATCAATACAAATGTCAAATAGATATATAAATATTTTTAAAATATTCCTTTAAATGTTTATCTGTGTAAGAATAACTTTAATGAGGGTGATAGTTCATAATAAATTCAAAGTATTAAATTATATTAAAATTTTTATCAACCGTCATGACATATTTTAACCTCCTCTAGTATTCTAGACGCCTAGTATTTTAGATACTTTTTTCATTCAGCGGCCATTTTTAATCTTCCTCGTATCATTCGACTTCACGCAACAATGAGCGAATGGATTGATTTGCTGGCTGTATAATAAAGAAAAACTACAAGCTCTATTGTATAAGCTTCATGTAATATAATTTTCCTTCTTCACCACTATTTACCAGAAAAAAGATAGCGGTTTGACTCTAATCGACTTTTTGACATATTTTTATTATATTTAAATTTTAAAGATCTACAAAATTTAATATTAATATATTAAAGATTTACACTCTAAATATAGGATAAATGCAAGTAATTTTTAAAGTTTACCATTAAATAATTTTTTCATATTAAATCCAATAAAATTAAATATATTCCATAGTAAATCTTACTTTTCAGGAAAATATATTCAATTATTTGATCTTGTCTTAGTTGATAAAGGATTTTTCATAGTGTTTACATTTTTACTTTCGTTTTATCTTACTTATTTTGATTGGAATTTCTATACAGACCAAGGCACCTTAAGAAATGAAAGCATATTCCTTTCTTGAAGGCAGGTAACATGGCTTGTCAAAATAAATATTAATTTTCTTAATAAATAAAAGAAAATGCCTTTAGGCTTTTTTATTTAAACACTGAAATACTTAAACATTTTCTAATCATTTAATTTTCTACGTTACCCTGCCAATACCTTAAACTCTTACATGTATCTTAATTTCAAACACTCTCAGAACTCGGAGTGGAAGTTGGAATCGGAATAATATGAAAAATTAGTACTATCGGGAAATCGTCAGCAGAGGTCGTTTGTACTAGGGTAGCATAGACATCAGCAAATATATTCAACGAGGGGTCTTGGGGTGGGCATAGAATGAATACAAACAGCAGTCGGAATGTATTCCCTTCGCATTTCTGTTCTCCTGTTACATTGTTCGTCACGTGGAATACTTTTGCTATTCGAAATTGTCAGGGTTTCAGAGAAAGTACTTTAAGCTTAATTAATTACTTTAATTGAACACTGATACAACCATAAAACCTTACATTAGTTATAAATTATATTTAATGACTTTTTGGTTCTAAAAATAAGTAGTTAAACTTCACAGGCGCCAGTAGACGACACTGTTACAGTGCCTCTCACATAAGTAACACCATCTTTGCAATCACATGCGTCCTGAAAAATAAGAGAACAATCTATGAATAATATTATGAAATTGAAGCGTTTTGTATGTTTGTTTACACGCGCCAATCACAGGCACCAATGGAATTATGAAATACCTTTGTGTATATGACAGATTCATCACACTACAACTCTTGGAAACTAAGCATTAATTAATTTAAAAAACGTATACATACACAGAGTCTGGAAACTATATATAACCTGTTTGTGATTTTCTTATTGCCTTGTTTACCCTTGTTTTTATTTTAATACGATATTTCGAATAGAAGTATTTATACGCTGCTTTTGAGCTTGATAAGGTGATGTATTTTTTACGTAGCGACACATAAAACATGTGTTTCGTATTAGAATAGATTTTATCCTATTAACAAGAAGCCTTCCATGTTGGATCTTTTTAGCAACGCAAAGTAAAAATAGCGTACAGCTACTTGGCGGTGACATTGTAGTCAATCGAATTGAATAATTCTTAGACTTCTTGGCCGGTTTTCCCACAACTTGATATTAATATTTTTATTTATTAAAGAAGTAAAATTACATAATTCATTTTAATCATTGTTATATCTAATGTGGGCTGATGTTGCAATAAGTTAAATACAATAAATGTAGGTTAAGTGTCTTTCTAAGAATAAAAAGTTCGTATAATAAAACAGTATTTAGTTAAGAAATTATATTTCTTCCTTCGTAATGTGCTGTTTAGTAATTTGGTAATAAGACTATTATTTCTAAATGACTTGGGGTCTGGTTCTTATACAACCAAATATTACCAGAATATCAGCTTTTATACAGAGCAACTGGCATGTGACCTCCACAACCCAAATGTTGATTATTGATATTTGAAGGGATACAAATAGGATATTTGAAGGCACTGAAATTCTTTAACGACAAAGGTGTTCTAGACCATTGGGACAGACTTCTTACATGGCCGTCCGAGGCATGGATTACCTTTTTTTTCAGGCAATCGGGTGGTCTGCCCACAATTCCCTAACCCCACCAAGAAACAACAACACATAGTCGTCCCCGCGCCGGATTCAAACGTACGACCTCCGGTTTGTAAAACAAGTGATCCCATTAGGCTAGGGAGGATATTTCATGTGAATATCAAAATTGCCTTGTTAAGAGATGGAATGTTAAGGATACAAACGGTATACGGGTGTAAGGTTTTTTTATGGAAAGGAAGATAAACGAGCAGACGGATCACCTGATGTTAAGCAATCCCGTCCCCCATAAGCACACGCAACATCCGGAGAGTCATGTGTGCGTTGTCAACCTGGGAAAAGGATGCGTCGAGATTAAGAATTTGGAAGGAAAATTAGTGATAAAAGAGAAGGGTAGACATGGCCATCCGGCATCCCCAAAAGTCATGCACACTTTATAAAGCGCAGTGGTACTTCCCCAGGCGAGCTCGGCTGTAAAAGTGCAGCAAAATTTGTGTAAAAATGTTATGCGCTGCCACCTTGCAAAATTGATTTTATCTTTAGACGTTCATTTATAAAAATATTCCTGACAACACTCCATGTATTGATGTGATTCTAATAAGAGGTTTAAAGTATTAAAAGTAGAAAAATAGGTGTACTTACAAAAATATCTTCGCGAGAAATGCACGCTGGGTTTTGCTCGTAAAAGTGTACTTTCTGCAGATTATGTTTTATTATTTCATCGGATGTACTTCTATCGTCGTCAATGGTAACTGATTTAGGCACCAAGCCTTTATGATTCTTTTTTACTATCAAATTATCTGAATTCACATTCTCCATAATAACCGGGCTACCGAAAATAGCTTCTTCTAGATACCCACAATAATCGTTTTCTTTTTCCGTTTGTTCACAGTTTCCATGAATATTGTTGTTATTTATTTTTATATCTATAGCGGACTGTTGACTGATTGGATTATCTTGTGAAATATCTTTGGTATTTTCATTTTCTCCAAGGTAGTTTTGGTAGAGCTCATCATTGTTGTGGAATTTATTTTTGGCTCTACGTAACCGCCGCAGCTTGACATAGGTATTCGTTAAATATTGGAATTTAATAAAATACGTCATAGCTTCTTTCGCACTGGCCCATCCGCTCTTTTTCTGTTTTATGTGTTTTAGACAAACATGCCGAACGTGTGTAGTGCCGTATGTATGACTATAACCTGAAAAAAAAAATTGTGATGTAGCACATGATAAGTTTTGAAATATCTTTCGACTGAAAGGTCTTAAAAAAATAAAAATATAGACATGAGTATAAAGTCTAGGCAATCAATTATGTTTGGATTGCGATAAGTAATTTTGTATCAAATTTTAAAAAGGGAAGTATTCATGATTATCATGATAATAATAATAATTTATCATAATTTCTCTCTATATATTTATATAAACCAATCAATTATTTAAATACAAGTTATACAAGCAATTGTTAATTGTTTTCAATTTACGGTATTTCAAACATTTACAATCTTCTGGAACGGACTTAGTTGTTTTACTTTCTTTTTACAAATTTCTTAATTACTTATCTGGCTAACATAAAACAAAAAACCAAGCCTATTTCGTTTTATTTAATATAACTTATAACTGTAATCCTTAGACCACTATGTTGTATATTTACTATGGCAAAAATATTAAATTTTTTTTACCCTCGGTTGCCCGCGTTTATCATAGTCTATAAAATATCCTTATATATGAACTATATTATTGCAAAGTTTCATCAAAATTTTTTGCGTGCTTTTTGCGCTCTAAACAAACTTTCGCGTTTATAAAATTGGTAGGATTACCATTTCTCACAACACATGTGCATGGAGTGAGCAGCGGCGAATGTTCCGCCATCCGGCTGCAGGGGGCGCTGCGCGTCTGGCAGAAATTGCTGTTCCACGTGCTGTCCGTGTACGGGATCGAATCCTCCAAAGACTCCACTTCTATCCATTTCGAAGACTCGCGTAGTGTAAAGAATACCAGTGTTACAACACCCTGAAATTATAATAATTAAAATACAATATAACTTTAAAAAAACAAAGTTATCGTCAAACAACAATCGTTTAAAGGTTCGAAAATATGTTTTAAGTTTTGAAAGATAGATGGCGTTACTGATCGATGTATAAATATCCTATTGTAATAAGAAAGAAATACAAAACACTAAAGGAATTTAAGAAAGTAAATTAAATAATTTCCCTATGCTGTATATCAATATTTCTATATTCATTCATATTCCTTTTGCAAAAGAAGACGCGAAAAAACAAATATATGGCTATGATATTTATTTTTATGAATAACCTAATCAATATAATATTATGTATGATAATATCTCTTAAGCAGTAGAAAACAGCACATTGTAAAATATGAATAAGACTATATAAGCATATGGACGCGACACACAAAATTAAGATTTTAACAAATGAAACATTTTAGTTGGCACGGCAAATGATTTCTGACCATTTAGTCATTAATAGTACATCATAAATAATAACGCTCACCATAATAAAGCACGCAGCGGCGCAAAAAGTTGCACTTAATGGAAACCCGTAGCGCTCCGCCAGCGCACCACCTAAAGCCGGCCCTAGGACTTCGCCCAAGGAGTAGCAGCAGGACCAGACGCCGGCGACCGCGCTGTATGTGGCTAACACTTCGGGGCAGCCGCCCTCGTATCTAATATAATGGAGAAAATGTTCCGACTTTTTGTTCTTTTTATGGACAGGAGGACAAACTAGCAGACGGTTCACCCGATAGTGACTGATCCCGTCGCCTATAGACAACATCCAAAAAGTCACAAGTGCGTTATCAATCTGGGATATTAATTAGAACAGGTTTATTGGACAAGACGGGATTTGGAAGGCATCCCCAAAATTCATGCATACTTTATTTTATGCAGACTTTATAAAGGGCGGTGGTACCTGCCCGGGCAAGCGGGGTCGTAGAAGTGCAGCAAAAGCTGTGAAAAGATGTTGGGTTCATATCATAATGCCGTTCACAGTTCGTTCTAACAATGATGTATGAAACAAAGAAGAGAGATTCAAGTCATTTAATATTTATAAAACTAGTTAAGCTTTATTTTTTTGCTATTTTAATTAAAGAACAGATAATTTATAAAACTATTCTAAATATATATTTAAAAAAGTATTTTTGTAGGTACTCTTTATAATATTTTTAGGGATCGGTCAAACGTTTCCTTCTCAATCTTTGGCAACTGAAAACAGCGCCACCTACCGAGTCCAAGTTAAACGAGATGACACTTACATGGAACTAGTCAGTACCCCTTGAAATGTTGGCAACAAAGTTAAGGCTACTGAGATTCCTAGTAAGGATAGAGCGATGAGATCCAGCCACAAGTCTCTGTAAATAAAAAAAAACAAACAGTGTCATATCATATGATATTTATTTGAATTTACGTTGTTGATTTACCAATTTTAGTCGTGTTTTTAGATTTTATAAAAATTATACTGGATAGCATAATTCTGCTACGCACTCTACGGAACAGTTTCCCGATTTATTTTTTGGTTTTCACTATTATAGGGATCATGTTGCAATGTAATCACATATGTATGTTAGCTGACCCATAATAAAACAGTTCTTTTTCGGGTGTAAGATAACGTTCTTTTGTTTGTCCCAGACGACTTGTATTCAAAATTTCATGACTATGGATAGAACAGTCTAAACAAGCACACGTAACAAGCACAAATTAACAAAATAGTCTTAGTATTTATATTAATACTTTAAGACGTTATATATGGGGATCATATATAAAAATATCATTAAGAATAAATATAGATTTACCACTATTATTTATTAATATAATTATTAAATATAATCTAAAGTAAAAAAAAAACATTACGCAATTCATGGGCACCCTAGCGGACACGGCTGTACGCTGTACCGCCACACTTTTTTTTTGGAAGATTTCGGCCAATTAATTTATTGAAAAATTTCAGCCAAAACTGTGCCTTTATTTTGATTACATAAATATGATGGCCATCGAGTATCAGGATGTGATAATGTGACGTTGTTGGGATGATTTATAATATATGACGTATGAGCAATCAGTAAAGATTTTTATTATTAAGAGAAGAGAAAAACTTTCACTTCTGTGTTACATATGCTTATTATTTCTGTGTTCTTAAATTTAATATGACTAAACATATAACAAAAACTATAATTTTGTATAATTTAAAGATAATTATTAGTTGTTATAGAAGTAATTTATGAATTAAAAATTCGAAATCTAATAATACCTAAATAATAAGACAAGTTAAGAATCATTACCTCTCTGTACTTTAATACCGCTACAAAAAGGATACATTTAATAATATTTATGTATGTATCTTATATATTTATGTATTTTAATTATAGTTGCAATTAATTTATTATTGTATTATCTATTAACTACACAAATTTCGAATGTTTTTATATTATTATGTTAGTTATTATTATTATTATTTAGGCTATGAAAATATTTTTCTCGTCTGGCTGGGGCGTATTAATATTATTATTTGCTTCAATTTACATGAATTTTTTTTAAAGATATTTATTTTTTATTCTTAAATTTACCTAACCCACACCGTACTTTTAGTTACATTTCTTCAAATCCATCCAAAGGTTGCCTGGAAGAAATTGCTCTTAGTAATAAGGCCGCCCTTTGTACCCATTGATTTTATAATGTCTTGTATTTTGTTCTCCTTTACTTCTATGGCGTGCAGTGAAGAATATTCTATCTATATATCTATCTAAGACAAAGATTTTTATGAGGTATGAACTAAGGACACGTATGAATTGAATGTACCTTGATACCAACCACAAAAGTAGACGCACTTTTATTTATTTGTTAGGCTTTGAACGAATGACATTACGTTCTTGCTACACGTCTTAATTGGTCTAATAAAAGTTAAATACTTACCGAGGTAATCCCGGTATAAAAGGGCATGGTCCAAGGAGTAACAGGCCAATAGAGGACAAAAATAATCCCCAAACCATCATACACCAGTGGTTATGCACTCTGTAGATTAACACGACAAGTATTAAAAATAAAATATTTTATTTAACAACAACAGGAAAGTATTAAAAACAGAAAACTATTTTTTTTTGTCAAAAACACAAAATCATAATCAAATATCTTTTTTGAATAAGTCGAGAATCTTTTAGATTGCCAAGGAGTTCAGTAATAGCTCATCGGCCGATTGAAAGTACCAAATCTCAACATATCGTTCTGGAGTCTAGACTAAGAATTAATATGGAATTTATTTAACCTAAGTCGATACGCTTTAATGTTCGTTAATAATTTAATTCCGAAAACTTTATAAATTAAAAACTGTTCACTCACCTATCTGCAACCCATCCCCAAATGGGACTGAAAATGCCATAAAGACTAGAAAACAGCAAAAAGATAAGGCCAATCTGTTCGGTGTTGAGACCAAACTGCCGCAAATGTGGCTCCAGAGTGGGATCAAGAAACGCCCATGTGTTGGAAACTACGACAATCACTAAACCAGTTATAATTATCGAAGGTATCTTGAATAAACGGAGAATAGACGCTGTTTTTGAGCTGGTTACGTATTCTGTAAAATAAAATAGGATGCTACAAAAATTCTATGTCTAGATTCTAGATTTTATATCAATATTAAAAACACGTATAAAAAGGTTTGGATAGCGCCACCTTGATTGAGATTAAGAGAAATAGGAGATGGAGGACCTGTATTTTGTTTATGACTAAAAACATTTTAAAATCTGACCTTCGCAGTCTGACAGCAGGAAGAAGTTAACCGGCACCGTCAAAACCATCACAACGCCAAGACTGTAGAAAGGCACGCCGAATCCCCCGATCTACCTGGAACATGTTAATCACATAAATAATATTTAGGATTGCACAATAAAGCTTTGATATTGTAGCTTTTATAATAAATACTTAATCAAATATTATGTCATAAACGCAGAGTATAAGTGATATTTATATTAAGATATTGTAATAACTGACAAATGTTGTTTGAAAGTTTTCCTTGAAACATCTTGAAAAATTCGCGTTCTGTGAGCGTAGGTAGCTAAGGCAGAACAAGCGTAGACGATAACTACCATGAAAACTACTTTACTAGGTTAGAAAAATCATTAGCATTAATATTTAAGGTTAATGGCATTTATTTCCTGTACATTTAGTGTATTGCAGCATTAAATACAGCTCATCAATCAGCATTTAAATTTAAATCTAAATATCTATAGGGGTGGCGCGATCATATATGACCAAACCCTCTTTTTATGGTTATTAATAATGATTAAAAAATATAATAGTTAAAGAATGCCATGGATATACTAATGCATGTTTAGGGCGCAACGCTACGTTAAAGATACATTATTTATTATATTATAAAATATCGTTTTAAGTCGAAAAGTCAAAGCTGCGGGTGAATTACTACTTTATGAGTACTTTTACCCGCGGCTAACGTAGCTTGTACTAAATATAGTTAGGTAAATAAGCGCTAATTCGAATATTTGAAGCATTTCAACGTCTAGGTCATACCGAGTAAAGCAGCCCCCCTATAGCAGGGCCCACGGACATGCCAAGGCCGACAAACGTCTCCAGGATGCCAAGCACCGTGCCAATCGTGTCCGGGAACGCGTTCACGACGAACACGTAGCTTGCGGTGGAGTACGCACTGGCTCCAAGTGCCTCCATGCCACGCACGAGGAAGCACAGTATCGTGAAGGTCAGGGTATCCTCGACTAGCACCAGTGTTCTAAGATCGATATGAAAAGATGCCAAGAATTGAAATATGAATTAAAGATGTATGTATGTTCATAAATCCATTTGGTCGTGGGACACTAGATAGGAACAAGGTTCCTTGTTATAAAAATATAATTTCCAAATTCTATTCGAGATATAAAAAAAAATAATTATTGGGTTATACATTTTATTATGATTTTTTAGTGATATAAATGCACAAAAAACAAGGTTTGCAAAAAGCCGGACTTAATGTTTTTAGCATTTTCATTGAATTGTTATTTACATGAATAAAATATATTAATAATAGCAAATTGCAGTAATAAATAAATAAATAAAAAAAACATATTAATAAAGAAAATTATTAAATAGAAAATTAAATAAATAAATATAATAAATAAAAATAATTAATAAATAATAAATAAATATGTGATTATATAAATAAATAAACAGTCGTCCCCCGTAGACTCTGCATTCCATTTGACACTGTATGGACATCATAAATAGACTATAGATCCTCTCCGACCGGGTTCCCGCCTTGTCGTGGCGTCGGCTTAGTAGCCCCTGGCCCGAGCATGTCTGTCCAGGTGGCCCTGAACTTTCGGCCACTGTCCCCAGGCCTCTGCAATGAAGAGGGAGTCGTAGGGGAAGAGGAGTGTCGGTAGATTGTAGGCCGCTCTCCCTATCCCCCGCGACTTGGCGGGGCCGCATCGCCGACGGGTGCGGCGTGGAGCCGCGGGGGTTGGATTTCTACCCTCTGCGGCCGAATCTGGCTGAATGGCGGAGCGCTGCATCGTATCCACCGTGGGGGCCGGGAGGCTTGTTGCTCGTTGGCACTTGCTCTCCTGGCTCCCAAGGCCTTGGGTGGCTTACTCGGGGGAGTTTGTCGCCCATAACATCGAGGCAAAGTAGGAAGGTGCACTCGTTGTTTCGGTACACCGGAGAGGGGTTGCCCCCGAGGAGGGGCTGCTTAGGCAGCCAGCGCTAGTGGGGTCGCGGAAGTGTGCGGAAGTGTGCGAAAGCGTTCCCGTGGCCATGCCTATATGCGCTGAGGTAGAACAACGTGGAGGTTTAAGTCGGTGAGAACTCGACATAACCCGTCTTGCCCCCGTGAGGCAGGTATTCGTTTTTTGCATTTCCTCCACATAAAGCAAAAAAAAATTACAGAGACTATAGATACGATAATCCTTTCGTCACGGACGTTTTTTGTCAGCAAGGGTTTCTGTTCGCAACACCCCATTAGGAACATCATGCAAATAAAATACATCTTTAATAAAATAATTAATCTGAAAGGTTAATGGTATCTCATCAAGAGTGCACTTTTTAAAATTGGAATCTTTTTTTTTCTCATTCAAGTAGCAACTCTGAAATTTGACAGCTGTCACCTCTGTTTATTCCAATTATTAAAAATGAAGGGCTTTTCGAAAGAACAACACGTTATAATTGTGAAAACTTATTACAAATATGAGAAAAGTTATGCTGAAACTGCTCGCAAACTTAGCCAAATTTTCAGCTGAGAAAGTGCACCCAATGTGTGCACCATTCGAAGAGTCGTCAAAAAATTTGAAGAAATTGGATCGATTATGGATAATCAGAATCCTTTGCGTCAACGTACCGGTCGGTCTCTTGAAAACATTGTTGCTAAACGAGTGTCGCCGAAAACCCGAAAACATTAATTCGTCATCGTTCTCAACAACTACAAATTTCATGAAGCACTACGCAGCGAATTTTGACTAGCGACCTCCACCTTCATGCGTTCAAGATTCATGCATTAACTCAGGAGCTTAAAACAGCAGACCACGGGAAGCGCCGGCAATTTGTTCAATGGGTAATGGAACAAAGTGAAGTCGATGCCAATTTTTAAAAAAGTAATTTTCTCCGATGAAGTGCATTTCCATATGAATGGCTTCGTGAATACACAAAATTCATGAATTTGGGACTCAGAAAATCCTTATGCAATTAATGAGAAACAAATGAACCCACAACGAGTAACTGTCTGGTGCGGATTTTGGTCATGAGGAAATTGCAGTGATGGCATTCGTTACACGATTATGACAACGGACTTCTTGCGGCCTGAACTGGACGGTATGAATCTGGACAACATGTGGTTTCAGCAGGACGGCGCAACCTGCCACACCGCCCATGAAACAATCGGCTTATTGCAGTAACGATTTCCAGAACACATTATCTCACGTAATTCTGATCTCAACTGGTCACCAAGATCATGCGATTTAATGCCGTGCGTTTTTTTTCTATGGGTTTTTGTGAAATCTTGAGTTTATGCAAATAAATCCGAAACAACAATTTTTGAGATCAAATCGGAAATCCAACGCGTCATCGGTGAGATACAACCATATCTCTGTGCAAGAGTCATGGAAAATTTTATTAAAAGAGTAATGGCTTGTCGTCGGAGCCGTGGGGGTCATTTGTCGGATATTTTATTTCATACTTAATCGGAACATATATTCTTTACAATACAATAAAAATATCACAGCTCTATCATAAAATACTTGTTTCTGTTTTAAAATGAAAAAGTGCACTCTTACTGAAACACCCTTTATGTTATCTGCCGTTCGTCGTTACTCGTTAGTATCGAACTACCCAGTCAATAATAAAATCTACATATATGTATAGATTAGTAGTCAGATTCACGACCACGTTTAGTTTATCTAGTACCATGCTGGTATTTTGGAGCCTAACTGTCAAAATATGTCCTTATCATAAAGCATAATTAAAACGTGATTATCTTTAAAAATAAAAGTCAATTCTAAAGTTTTTGTTTAACTAATTTGTTCAGAAAGTCCTGACAGACTGCACTATACTTCGTGTTGAAATTTTAATAATCTAAGTAAGGTCTTTATAAAAGAAAACATGAAAGTTATCTTTTTTTATGGAGAAAGAGGCAAATGAGCCTGTCCGATCTCCGCCGCCCATGGACTCTCGTAACACCAGAGGAGTTAGAAGAGCGCTGCCGCTTTAAGGTAGGATTAAGTTGTAATCTAAGGCTAAATATATTAAAATAAGAAGTCACTACCAGATTAGTCTTTCAAATTTTGAGAATCGTCTTTTAAATTATGCCGTGAGGTATTTTCACAACGGCAACAAATTCCATATTAATATTAATAAGAAAAGAAATTAATAATTTCCTAGGCTTCTTAAATAACGGTCTACAGCTATGTATCAGTAATGCAATAGTTAGGAAGAGGAGTCATATGCTACTATCGTAGCCTGCTACGCAGGAAGTTATCCTACCGTAGCTAGTAAAGGAAGTTTTACAAATTATATGGTTTACCTTTCTAATTTTACTTTTTGTTTAGATTGTTATTTTGAGGGCCAGTTAAATATCTTGTCAAAGCTTTGAATTTCATTTACATAATATTACATATTTTATAGACGATAGAGCATAACATCTTTACACAGCTTTTGCTGTACTTCTACGGCTGCCCTCACCCGGGGAAGTACCGACGCCCAAAAAAAATAAAATAAAGTATGCATGATTATTGCGGATGTCGGATGCCATATATACCCTTTTCTTTTCCCACTCCAATCCTCTTCAAATCCGTAATCCCGACGCCATCCTATCCAATAAACCTTTTCTATCTGATTTCCCAGATTGACAATGCACTCGCAAGTCTCTAGATGTTGCGTGTGCGGATGACGGGATTGTTTACCATCAGGTGAACCGTCTAATCGTTTGTCTTTCTTTCCATAAAAATACAATGTTTTTGCTACATAGATTAATGTATAACAGATAAAAATAAGTCAACTAGAGTAGCAAGGTTAAGGCAAGGTTGAGAACTGAGTAATCTAACACGATTATAGGGAAGACATCGTCTAGGTGTCATAAATACCTCAAAGGGGAAGGTGAATGGCACAGAGGTGGTGCAACATAATCTACTTACGCGCACACATATTAAATGACATTACTGTAACACAATCTTACACGCACTTGTAAATTTGCTTGTGGTCTGCCTTAACATGCAATAGTTCAATCGGCGGACTCTTAACTTGTTACAATTGTTATTTATATGTACGTAAATAGCTATGTTAAGATTTGAAACAAAAATATAATTAATTAAGAATCTATCGGAGGATTATTTATTTGTAGCACTTATGTAGACGTTAGGTCCGTAGGATCGAAGGACCGGTAAAGTCTTTAAGGACCTATTTTCTAAGACTATTGTTGCTACTGGCGACAAGAGGGCTGGTTCTTTTCTCGCCCAAAGGTTAAGTATAACCGTTCAGCGAAGAAGTGCAGCCAGCATTTTTGCCACCATGCCGCGTGGAGTAGTATTATTACATTATTGTAGTTAGGTTTGTTCTATTGCATTGTAATTATTTTTTGTTGTAAATTAATTAATATAAACAAATAAATATAAACCGAATATTTTGTACATTTACAATAAAAATGGATGTTATATATAGGGTTACTGGTGAGTCATTTCCAATACTCGAGGGCGTTATATGTAGGGATCATGTATGAAAAATTAAAATATAATTAAAAGTAAATATTAATTTGTTACTGCGTAAAAATAATCTAAAGATAAATACATTACTGCGCAATTTATGTTTGTCCTAGCGAACACGGCAAGGTGAGGCAGAATGCCGGGGATAACCAAGCGTACATGCTAGACAGGCGCCGCGCCTTGCCACCAAACTTAATTGAATTGTTGGAAAATTTGGTCAATAATTTTGCCCTAATTTTATTATATTAGATAATTTTTTTTAAAACGAGCCGCAGATATGATATAGTTTGTAAATGATAATAGTTTTATTTATATGTATAATTAAATATAACGTTAGGCTTACCCAAATAAAACATTGCATACGCCAGCGGTGAAAATTCCAGCGGTGAACATAAATTTTGCACCCATCACTGGCAGCTGAAAATGTAGGAGTTTACAAATTAGCAACGATGATAAATATCAAAATAAAATTTCGAAATTACCCTGATTTTACTCAAGAGCGAAAGGATGTAAACTTTACATCCTTGTGATCCTGATTAAGCTAGTCACCATGATCAAAAATATTATTGAAATTAATGTGAGTATTGAGCGATTAACAAAGAATGTGCATGGCGCATCGCTATATTGCTGAGTCGTAGCTGTCAAAACGAAAAATATAGTACTTTTTGATCTTCAACAACTCGAGGTCAAGGTCCTGCATATTCTTAGTTGAATAGTATAGCACATGTAACTTTTTTTATTATGGAAAAGAACACAGAAGAGCAGACGGTTCACCTGATGGTAAGTGATCCTGTCGCCCATGGTCACACGCAACATTCTGAGAGTTGCGAATGCCTTCTTAACCTGGGAAATTGGATACAATAGGTTTATTAGATAGGATGGATCGGGATTAAGGATTTGGAGAGGATAGAAGTGGGGAAAGAAAAGGTTTAACATGGCCATCCTGCATGCCCAAAAGTCATGCATACTTTATTTTATGCCGACTTTATAAAGGGCGGAGGTACTTCACCGGACGAGCGTGGCCGTAAAAGAGCAGCAAAAGCCGTAAGAGGATGTTATGCTCTACCACCTGACAAAATATAAATGTAACTTTCAAAAGTATCACCACAAGAATTATCGTCAGACGCGGTTGAACTTTTATTCAATTTGGGGCATTTTGTTATTACGAGGGCGGCACTGAAAATTTCGAGAATAAAGGATATGACACAACATTACTATTTAAAAATGTATTTATTGCTTT
>JAOCPS010550674.1:0-11305 GCA_025505425.1 Graphium colonna | reverse complement strand
CGATACGACGTGGGACCTTCAAGACCTTCAAGTTCCTACTCCCACCTCACAGGCAGGAAAAGCTCTATGATATGATCAAGGATGTGGGAGTTATCTTAGACCATAAGATAACTTCCATACCTAAAATCGAAAATATAATAAAAATAACTTTATAAGCGCCTGAATTTGTCCTAAGAAACAAAAAAGAATTTATGAATATCAATTCTCAAATGATTTTATATTATAGCCTAGTTCGAAGTACTCTGGAACATAGTAGCGTGGTGTGGCGACCACATTATGCACCGCATAGCCTTAGAATAGAACGTATCCAGAAAAGGTTTTAAGACGCTTATTTTACACCGAGGGCCTGTTTTGTCTTATTAGGACTAACTGCATTATTTCAATATGGAATAATTATCAAATCGAAGAAGTACTTTGGACCTCTTATTTACTATTGAAATATTACCTAATCGTATAGACTGCCCACAACTTCTCAAACTTATTAATTTCCGTGTACACCGCAAACTTCCTCGTAAACCAATCCTTCCCTTATTACCGCAAATGAAGCGTACTGCACTTGGAAAAAACTCACCATTGACACGCTAATCCAACCTAATTAATGAATATAGTCCTATTGCCCACATACATTTCGATTCCCGTATACGCTATAAAGTGAAGGAATATAATAAATTAAAGAAGTGGTTTCATCTTGATTTATATTATAAATATCAGTTCCAATTCCACTGTTTTTCAAAGTTTTTTTATTCTTTAGCATTATTAACTTAACTATAAACTTCTGGTAAGCATTTTTTAAATGTTAGTCAATATATTTTTTACATATAGTAGTTGTATCGTGCAAAATATTTCATGACGAATTAATGTAACTTCTAGTTAGTAAGAATGAATGTTATGTTAGTTTAGATTTTATTAGTCATGTTTAAAGTGACTAAATTGTTTTCTATACCTAATTGGTTTTAAAGCTTTCTGTATTTGATTGCATGCTGCCTTCAAACTAGTTGTACATTACGATGAACCTACTGATGTTATTATTGTATGTATTTTGTATATAACTACTGGTAAACCAAATACAATATTGTATTAGGTTAACTTGTGCTTTTTATAATTGCATAAGATGGAATGACTGCTTCGCTCTGCTAAGGATACCAAGCTTTTTTGAAGCTACCTTCGCTTTGTCAAGATGACTGTGGAACTGGAGGTCATTCAATATATCAATAGAAAGGATTCCGATCGATGGTGTGGCTATCAGGGAAATGTTTACGAACCGATGAGAGGAAGAAGAACCGACTTTTGTGAAAAAGCATTGATAATCACTGATTATCTGGTGGTCCTCAAAGCACTTAAGGAGTCAGATGTTCATAAATTAAATTATTGACTGAATAATTTTTGAGAACAAGAAGCGATGGTAATTGGCCTGTAGTTGGATGGGTGTAAACGATCACCTTTCTTAAAATCGGATGCACGAAAGCCATTTTTAAAGATGCAGGCACCTTGGCTAAGGTGTAAGACTGCCAGAAAAGAACCGGAACCGGTGCCAAGTCTGGACTACACGTCCTCAACATAATACGGTTCTCTTGAATTTCTGATACCCCCGGGGTTATCCCTACTACCACCTTCATTAGGGAGAAGGGGAAGGAAATGGGCAACCTACACTCACCAGCCTAATCCAGGAGCTCTCAGGAAGGAAGTAGAATGACATGGTCATCCGGCATCCCTAAAACTCATGCATATTTTATTTCATGTCAACTTTATTAGGGGCGGTAGTACGGGCAAGCGCGGCTATAGACATGCAGCAAAAGCTGTGAAATGATGTCATACTACTTGTAAACTTGCCCTGTGTCGTGGTATAACAGATTTTCCAGAAATAAATTTGCCTGGATTTTTGGTCTGCATTAACTGGAACTTAATTTTAATATTTTGAATTTTATTACTTAACAATCTCCCTTTCGAAAACCTTGCTTAGTCATAGAAACAAAGTAAGATCTCAAAATAAAACGAATATACAAAAATGCTCAAACTGCGATAAAAATGGAGTGGGGCCAGGAGGATAATATATAATTTACAACCTTATTTCATACCTACCATGCTCTGCCTGATATCATTTTGATGGACAGGGCACAGCCAAGGGTATTTTAAGTTGAAATTATGATCTTATTTCACAAAAACCTCGTGAAACCCGAAACAAAAAAAGCGAAAATATTTGGTACCTCTCACGAGGTAACCGACATGAGTGGTAGTGTGCCGACCGAAGTTATCCCTGTAGTCGTATCTACGAACGGAATAATTCTAGTCAGCTCCTCGGAATATCTGCGACTGGGACTTCACCTGGCTTAGATGTAGAAAGCAGTGCCTCTCGATATCGTACTCGTTCGCCAGTTTCTCTCTCTTTCGCTTTAACCCTCGGTCGTTTGGTCTCCCCTGCCCAGGGAATTCGTTTGGCTGGAATTAATCTGTTTACTTAAAGTTTATTTGTAATATGGCTTTTTTTATTTTGATGGTAAGCGATCCCGTCGCTCATAGACGCAATATCCTGAGTTTTAAGTGTGCTGTCAGACCTACGGCATACGAGAAAGGGACCTTTAACCAGGCCATTATAAAATTGTCACGAAGGGTAATCCGATCTATGTGTCATCGACACATGTTTAGTTGTCTTTATTTTTCTCATTCAAAAAAAAATGTATGGAAGCAGGCATGCAACTTAATAAATGTTTTAAAATTACTTTACGTATTTTTATGTATTGACAAAAGTGCCAGATCTCACCATTATTGCAACGAAATTCCATAATGCGCCTACCCGTCAGACAATTTAGAAAAAATCGGCACGTTACAAAACAAAATCTCTATATGTCGATATAAGAGATTTTTAGTAAGTACTTATGAAATTAATACGGTATTACAACGAAAATAATATTATTTGTGGTTCGGACTGGACCTATTTTAACGTGACTTAAACAAATAGATAGCTAATGTAGGTGTACCTATTATTTTTATAAAAAGAAATAGTAGTATCTATTAAAAATGAAAATTTTTCAAATTTTTAGCGATATTTGAAAGTAACTTCTAGAAGAAAATGCCTGTTTAC
The DNA here is from genome assembly GCA_025505425.1 of Graphium colonna. NCBI lineage: Eukaryota > Metazoa > Arthropoda > Insecta > Lepidoptera > Papilionidae > Graphium > Graphium colonna. The sequence goes on along the minus strand of JAOCPS010550674.1, from coordinate 8,226 downwards.
CTTGCTACGATTTTCTTAATGAAAATGAAAAACATTCTCAAGAAGCATTAGTTTTAATCATTGGCCGGATTTTGGGATATTTTCATACCTGAGATCACATTTAATATTGACTATTTACTTTCAACTTTACTTTTAAAATCGATGACATTGCCCCGCACTACAAAACTATAAATGCCATGTATGTTCTTGTTGTCCTTATTAAATTTATTTGATAAACGAGTTTGTGCTTGTTTTAACATTTCTACGAAAATTACTGATACTGACATTAATTATAAAGTTTTTGATATATGTATTAAAATCCCAAAAGAAATATATTAGTTACTAAATTAAATTATGTTACTTCAAAAATCATAGGAGCTTTAAATAAAATTAAAACTCACACCACTTTTTCTTATCCGCCCATGTGTTAACTCTGGCAAGTCAATTGACGCTGACCAATAACTATCGCTCATTATTCCCCATAGCAATCTAAGAGTTACAGTTTCGTTGCTGGCCTTAAAGGGATAAGAGTTAATATTCTAATCCGTTTAAGTCCGGAACCTATTAAAACTTTCGTTTCGTTGAAGAAGTTTTAGAGAACGGTGCGATTTAACAACCATGTATACTTGCTAAACCGCACCGTTCTACCAGCATACTCAATATTACTACATGTACACTTATTGGTCGATGGTATCTTCTCGGCCAAGTGTTCTGATTAAAAATTTTACACGAAATCCATAAAATAAATTGCAATTGGAAAATTATTAAAAGCATAATAAAATGAAAATGAAAAACGTTACATTAATTGAAAAAACGGTTTCAACTTTTAGATTTCATTAAACGCCTAAATTCTTTTTAAACATCGTCATAGTCCAAATATCTGATTTTTACATACTTAAATTGGACATTATTTATATATTTAAATTGGATTCGCATTATTTACATATTTAAATTGGATTCGCATTATTTACATATTTAAATTGGACGTTAACTTAATGTACCACTTTCAAAAACACGATTTTTTGATAAAGATGTTTCAATTCATGTTACAATACACTGACATTGCTGATCTTAATAGCGCGATTACAAAGTTAAACACTGTTCATGACTGGCCGTCGCGTTATGGGGTATCTGTCAACGTGGACAAAAGGTCTTTGTGTGCGTGAAGCTTGTATAGGTACGTGTGATAGGGATAAGCTTGTATAGATGAGTGGCTGCGTGCAAGCCAAAGAGCTTCGGGACATATACATTATATAGTAGGTTTTTTAACTTTTGAGTTGAAAATTAAAAAAACAGTAAACAAATGCTAGTTAATTAAAATTGTTAGTCTATATCACAGGTACAATAATGAAATAATAATTTATGGCTCAGCTAAAAAAAAATTACAATTAATCATGTTAGGAACAACCTAACAGGATTAATTGTTAAAATTATTTTTACATTTTATGCCTTTTTACATTTTTAGCTTACACTCACTCACTAAAATCATTATTACATTTTTTGAAACAATATACTTTTGAAAATACTCTAAGTATTTTTTGTGACAGTTGAAAAAATTTTATACCATATAATGGAAGTCCCAATTTTTTTAACGAACAAGCTACCCCAGAAGTTTTCAGTAAAATTTAAATTTAGAATTTTATAATTAGCGATAAAACATTGACAAACAGTTGACTTGAATAGATATTTTAAGTGGTTCTTATTCATTTTAAAACATATTCTCATATGATTATTTTTATTAACTTTAATATTTTTCTTACATAAAATGTACGAAGCGATACTTATTTGTTCAAACATTTTTGCATTTTCATTCAAAGTTTGTATGGTACGTTTATGTTACTCATTATACCCGCGAAATAAAGCGATATTAATATTTCCGTCTCAGATGACGGCTGACACGTCACTACCAAACAAATTGAAGTTGCTTATTTACAGGCATACCCACACAAGTATAAAGAAATTAAAATGAAACTGAAAACAACGAATGTGAAAGTTAGCTAATTGCAAGACCAGAGAAACGCTGTAAATCTTTAGAGAAACTGACAAAAGGAAAGTTACTAAAGTCCAAGCTAAATTCTCATTTGTTACCTGCTGCAGTGTCGTCTAAAGCAGTTTCTGTTAAAAATAAAACAAATAGCTCCTCAGCGATTTCACTTTCGTTCAAATGTTGTTTGGCTACTCTATACATAATTTTTTTCATAACAAAGATTAAAAACATAAAAAAAACACGTGAATATAACAAAAGCCTAAACATTTATTATATAAAATATACCTCAGTTTAGCATGAACTGATTAGTAAAAATATTAAAAATTAATTATTAAGAGTTATTACATGTTGAAATATTTGTCAGTGTATTTTTACGCCGTCATATCTAATCGAAATTATTATGAATCAAAATAGTCTTACCATCCATTATTAATGCTTATTTTACACATAATTAAAACTTTCTGCATACCAATAGTAATATCCATACCAATACAATGAGTTGGGAAGAACACGTCACCGATATCAGCTAGAAAGTCTACGCTTTCTTAAGACTAAACCTAACACTTTATCGTCTAAACAATTTCCTTGCCCGTAGGATTAAATAAATTTCCGTGTAAACATTTATTTTACCAATCATCGATTATGCAGATGTGTATTACAAAGATTCAATAATAATAAAAGATCTTCTCAACCGGCTAGACCGCATTTACAACAACTGCATTAGATTCAATTTTGGGCTTGGAAAATTTAATCATATCTCTTAATATCGTTCTCGTCAACAAAGGTGCAACTCTATAATTCTGCTTAATTTTAAGATCATTTAATCAACAATCAATAAATATAAAAAAATGTCACATGTGAAAAAGATACATTGTACAAATGTTTTGTAGTGTTATCTCATTCCCAAATTATTTTGTTAGTCTGGCAAATATTATAGTTATAACTCTATTTATAGTTATAATGAAACATTTTTTTTCAGAACCTCCCCCCCCCATATGTATAATAATTTAGATGCAAAAAAAAGAAATTATTTTGTGATCTTTTGGAATAATCTTTCGCAGCGATTCAAAAACATAATGTATAGCGAATATCTTCATGATTAATGTATCGTTAGCATCTTAAATAAATTGAGAAAAGCTATAATGATTGTTTTGTATATAAATATTCGCATTCATATGTTACAAAATTTCTGTGGTTGCTATTAGAAGCGCTGATATCTATTAGTCTATATGTCATTTTGACACCTACAGATTACTTTACATTTTATAAAGCGATCTCCTTTATGTTGATAAGATCAGTCACAATATTTAGTAAAGGTTCATTATAATTTGAGTTTTTTACATATATTATATATATTCTATTAATGTAACGCAAATGTCAGATGTTTAAAGATCAAATCGTGGTATTGTATTGTAATATAATACAGTTTTTAGTAACTTTATCAATTATATAAAATAAAAAATTATTGTCTTCTTGATAACACTAAAATAAAGTTCTAAGTTGTCACAATGTTAATAAAATAAACATTAAATCTTCTTACGAAATATTTGACCTTGGTTCTGGAGTACCATAAGGTGGTATACTTTCTCCTTCCATGTTTTCAGTTTTTATAGATTAAATCATAAATTGCATCGGCTGCTCGTATGCATCATGACATCATCATCGTGCATCTAACGAATGCGAAAGATTTACTATTTTATATTTAAAAACCGACATTGGTCATCTCAATAGCGTGATTGCCATGTTAAACTTTTAATTAAACACTACCTATGACTGCCCGTCGCGTTTTGGTGGTTCTGTTAATGCCATAAAATGTCAAGCGATGGTAGTTGAAAGCTCAAAACTATTGGCTGGGGTGGCTTTCTGAAGATTGTTTTCAATACATTACAGTAGCGAAATAATTCTGGTTTTGTCTGTTTTTCTGAGATTATCTTTAAAACATTATAGTTGTAAAATTATTCTATCCGTAAAAGTCAGTCAAGGATCTTAATCTCATCCTAGATAATATAATGAGCTGGGGAGCACAAGTTACTAAAGTCAGCCAAAATGTCTATGCAGCATTTGGAACTCTCAATCGTCTGAAGAATTTCCTTTCATATCTGATTAAATACGTAATAGTGCAAACACCTATATTACCTATCATCAATATCACAGACGTGTGTGGTCCAGACTGGAATAAAATTCTTCTTTACAAGCTAAAACGCCTTTCAAACAATTGCATCATATTCATATTTGGGTTTCAAAAATTTCATCCATTTAAGATGTGTTCGACATTGAGAGATATGATTCTCTCCATATCAATCACATCTTAAACGGAGCACTTTTCAGCAAAGGCTCTGAGATTCTGCTTGTTCTTTTCCCTATCTTAAAAAAAAACAGCTTCTCTATTTTTACTTAAAATAATTTCCAATAACTATCAATAAGTAATGATGAAAACCTTTGATTTTCTTTTTACTCTAAGATAAGTACTTCTCAACGTAAGACTAGCTTATTCAGTAACTCTTTTATGCGAACAGGCTACACAACTGTGGAAATCCTTGCCGGAAGGTATTCTTAGGGCTCGGTACGAAAATGTATTTTTTTGATGGCTTTGGTTTAAGATCTCGGAGAGAATGCTTTAAGGCATTAATTACGCGCTTTGTTACCCTTATTTTGACATTTTTCTGAGGAACGGCTGGAAGTTGATGAATTTTGTCGCAGTTTTTTTTTAATTTATATCACCTGTTTCACACCGTCCCGAAACCTTGACTTTAGCGTCTCGGATTGTGGGTTCGATTCCTAATCAGAACAGTAATTTGTATAACCTGCAGGGATCTGTTTATGATCGATTTATATATTTCAGAACATTAAAAATTAAAATTTTCCCTATTTGTATAACCCTGAATAAAACCGTTGCTTAACACTTAGCTTAGTTTTTTTACGTTACGTTCGTTGAAATATTTTTTTTAATTCAGCGCCCGCTATAACGCGATGATTTAATATCTTTATTTTAACAAAGTGAAGAACAACGTAAGTGTATCTTTTTATTTTTAATTGAAACTGTAACCATTATTTTGGTAAAGCAAATTTAAAAAAATGTTATATTAAAATGTATTAAAAATAAATATTAAAATATTTTCTTATTTTAAATAAAAAATAAAGACTCTTGATAGCAGCAGAATATATCAGATACAGCCTTTGCTTTACTTCTCGATTTGCTTAATCACGAAAATTTATTCTTCTATCAGGCGCAAATAATAGTTCGGATTGCATATGACGTTGCTATATGACCATTTCTGTCAGATGCGAGGTGACAAATGGTAATAAGGTCGTTATTTATGAATAATCTCAATTTTTATGAAGTCATAATCAAATCATAGTGAATATTTCACTATGATTTGATTATGACTTTCAAAACATTTACGCTTGATGACTTCTTGATTGGATTATGTAGATTTTTTGAAAAGAGCTTTATATTTTCTTATTCAAATTGATAAAATTTGAGCAACTCCACTTAGACAATAAAAACGTGAGTGACTAAGCAAAGTAAATAAGTACACGACAAAGACTAACAACAGACCAGTAGCAGAATAGCCCTAATTATGACGGGTGTTCCTGAGTAAGCTGATGAGGATTGCATCTAGTTGGTACTTGATGTTATTTAGAACAAAAAATAACATTGTGAACATGTCGATCAAAGTGTGTCACTGACTTGCGACTCCAGGGTAATAAATAAAGTTAAAGAATTACGAAAGAAAATTAAAGAATTACGGCCGTGGCGGCCAATCTACTCGAAGATTAGCCAACTGCGCAGGAAATATTATACTGCACAAGTGTACGCGCAAACACAAGTGCACTCTCTATTCCTTTACTCTCATAGCCAGATATCTGATACGACCGGAGAGAGATTAGGCGCAGAACCGACTTTACCTGCCCACCCGATGCATGGATCATCTTTCAATCGGGTGATCAGCCCGTATTGGCCTAAACCAACCAAGAATCAACAACACAAAATCATTCTTTCCCCATGGAATTCGAACCCACGACTTCCATTTTACAAAGCGAGGGCCCATACCCTTAGGCTACGGACTACTACGGGTACTCCAGGTAAACAGCGTCATCGGTCGATCTTGATCAGGTTCTGTGCCATGTAGGCTCTTATAAAACGTTAAGCGTGTCCTTAAACAAACGTAGTCAAGCAGTTTTTGAGAAATTCCGAATACACTTCCAACGCGAGCTGTATATGTATATGCAAAGCGGAATGATAGTTATTAAAACACCTTATAGAAACGTTCATAAAATCGCCGTCTAGAACAAGCTGGCTCCACATGTAAGCAAATATCAGAAAGCCCTTTTATTTTATGTTTTATTTTGTGGTAAGAAGTGGATGATTATTCTTATTTTGTACCTTTAAAGTACAGTAGTAACTTAGGACATAGTTTAGAATTACGTAAATAATTTGTACCAATTAAATAATTTAAACGGCAAGTAACAAGATTTTACATTAAACAGTATCTCTGATATAGCAGTAATAAAATTTTATGATATTACGAGTAAGTGAGATTCTCAACATCCTAACCTAATACTAGTTGTATCATTTTCTGCCTGTAAGCAAAAAGAACTACGAAGAACGACAGTTCTCTTACATCAAATATTAAAAATACTTTACGATCTTATTATAAAATTAATGGTGTAACCTTAATATAAGAACATGATGATCTCAGAAGTAAAGGACTTGGAGTAATGATTGATGAAAATTTAAGTTTTGAATTGCATATTGACACAGTAAGATATCACACACGAGAGTGTTAGTAGAATAATTTTCTTGTGAAATATTTCAATTCGGTGTCATCTACGAGTATATAGAATATGCAACTGTGATATGGAATCCTTTGTATGCAATTCATTCACAGCTAATCAAAACTATTTAACGCTTTTTCTCCCACCAATTAGTCTTCTTCTCCCAAGGCAATTCTTATAGATGCACATATGACAAATATTAAATCTTTTTTAAAATGATCATGTTTGGAAATCGTTGAATTAAGCATAGTTTAATTTTTGTTTTTAAGTTCATCAGTAGTAAAATGACTTACAATAGACTTGTGAGTTAGGTGCCACTCGTTGTTGTGTATAAAATTCCCAGAAAACCTGCCTATAAAATATTATTAGGAACTGAAGCTAAAACAAATATCGGACTTAATTCGCCATTGTAAATTTTTTTTAATAATTTAAACAAAGTAACAAAGTCTTGTCAGGTCTTTTGATATTTTTCTTGATTCACTGCTGGTTTAAAAAAAAGATATTAAAATCACTTTAGTATTAAATGCTCGTTTGCATTTTATATATAACATAAATAATTTCATGTACATATCGTAAACATAAGTTAATAATTTTTGTTTCAAATGGCAAACAACAATGTTTGCCACTTGACGACTGGACACCATTAACTTTATAGTTTTTTTTTCTTTGAATTATAAATTTTTATATGTTTTATGTGCCGTATTTCATTTGTTTTTGTACTTATATGCTGTTGTTGCACTTAACTCTTTGTTTTTTTTTTGTTGCATTGATGTAAGATCGTTTAATCTATTTTAGGTTTTCGTCCACAAGTTATATTTTATGAAACCGATATTTTAGCAAAGATTTCAGTACACTTGGTTCGGACCGTTTGTATTTGTTCTAGACAATGTTTGAATTTTATTTTTTTTATCAGTAAATAAAAGTTTTGTTAAATTGAATAAATATGTTCTTTCTTTTTGAAAAATAATTTCTTTTTTGTTTTTTCTTCTGATTTTGACGATGTTCTATTCGCCTTTAATTAGCTATTGTAGATAACATGAGAATGATGTTGTATAAGAGGATAAGTTATTGATACGTTATGCTGTAATTATCAGAAATGTATTTATTTATCTATTTATATGTTCGTCAACCTATAAATAGATAAATAAATACATTTCCAATTAAATGTATATAAAATTAATTTGTATGAATAGTGTTAGTTGAAAATAAAGTAATCGTTTCTTCTTATCACTATTTTATGTATAAAATTGCTCGACAAAGTATATTTTGTTAATTTTGCTAGCCTTAAGTAAATGAAACAGGAAATATATGTTTGGTAATATTGACTATTGTGCGGTAGTGTAACTGACACTTATTAGGTTGAATTTATAAGGAACCCACAAAACAATTTTGTTCTTGAGACTAACGCGAATATTAGACATTTTTAAATTAAACAACTTTACGGATTTTATCGTGGTTTATTTTTAAATTTTATCACCCGA
>JAOCPS010550563.1:0-11305 GCA_025505425.1 Graphium colonna | reverse complement strand
TTACATTTTTTTTCAGAGTCACCTTTAAAGTTATTATTTACGAAATCCATGTGCATATAAGCACCTGATTAGTATCATATTTATTCAATAAAATTAGGAGCATACTCCTAATTTTATTACATGAATATGATACTAATCAAGTGCCAAATACCATTCTTAATTATCATTGGTGACTCGTCAATCACTCTGAATGTATTGATAATACAAACAAGGCTTTTAATATTATTAAGTATATGTTACAGACTAGCTTAAACAACACTGCGATTTCATTATATTTTCATAACTTTCTTTCTTTGTGAAAATGCTTGAAAATGCTTATTGTTCGGTATATAACATAAATCGAATGGAAAAAGAAAACTACATAATATTTTTTATAATTAAGACACCCGGAAATAACTGCTCACAGCTTGAAATAAATTGAAATTATGAGCACAAAGGCAGCTGGTGCTCAGGCTAATAGCGAAACGTGCTAAATTTGCAGAATCTTCATAAATGGCATAGGGAGCTTCGCTTTATTGTACAAAGAAACATTCTTCATAGCTGTTAAAATAAATTATTCTTAAGACTTGTTACTTTGTAGATTTATAAAAATAATAATCATGATTATTTTCACAAAAAAAAGCGCAACCGACTTCAAACGCCAGAATTTTTCAGTTATTTTGATTTAAAAAAGAAACTGTTGGACCGATTTTCATGTGAATATGGGTCCACCTCAGAATTTTGAAGGAGAAATCTGCAAACTAAAATACGAAGAAAAACGTACAGTAAAATTGAGAACCTCCTCTTGTTTTGAAGTTGGTTTTGAAGTTTTATTTTACACTATGTTTAATTAATTCGGATAATAGATTGAGGATCGGTTTATGTAATTATAGTAAATGCAAAGCAAATTTTGTTAATATTCCGTAGAATAACGCCCTGTTGAGATTTTGTCGTCGTCGTGTACTATATCTTACCATGTTATAAATACGACCGAAAAATATTACATTCTATGACCAATATACATATACAACAATCGAATCTTAGGGCTCCTAAACATACACTACATTTAGCGGATAAATGTTAGCCAAAATTAGACCAGCAGATTCACTGACGACTGACTAAAGTAAACATTCTTTGCGTACGGTAAAAGTTAGTTATACAGCGTCTCGCGTCACATGTCATGCGTCAAAGTGTAAAAGAGAAAGATGACAATATTTATATTTTCTTAAAAAAATTATTTTTACCTCAATCTATTATAATAGTCTTTGAGACAGAGTGTAGGTGCCATATTTAAAACTTAAATTATCACAGAAGACTCACGTCTGACTGATCTACTCTATACACGCACTTTTTTAGGGTTGAACCCGATACTAATTGCCACAAAAAAGTCAACAAAAGTTAGTCGTAATAAAGGATGTGCTTTGTGCACTGATCACCATTCCTCGTGCCAGTGTAATGAAGCTTTTGAGGTCGCGCTTCATTATTGACCTTGACGTGGAGAAATATGCGTAACGAGACACGTGTAAAAGTCGATTTATATCTCCGAACGTTTTGTGGCAGACAAAATTATTTTGTTCTAAAGTAAAGTAACAGCCTATTTTCAAATTTTCCCATCTCTGGGCAAAGGTCTTCTCTAGACAGAGTTTATGCGGATTTGCGAACTTCACATATCTTAGAAATATTACTTCTCTGATATGCAGGTTTCCTCGCGATATTTTCCTTCACAGTTCAGCACGTGGTAAATCAGCACCTAAAACTGCAATTAAGAAATGAACAATTTCATTGGTGCCGGGGCCGGGGACCGGACTTCGCCTCGAGAGAGTATTCGAGGAAAGAATGTGCTGTCAGTGTCTGGTACAACACGTGTCTGACACGCGCAGTGTCTGTAAATTTAAATCGACCTTAACTTGACTTGTGGAAACGTTTGGTACACTAACTGACTGATCGATAATTTGATAAGATTAATACATCTAACCTCGTAGCCTGTCGTTCTTTAAGTTGCGGAGATCAGAGGTTAATGCCGTGTCTGATTTTAATTCAGTAAGTGTTTCTTGAGTTTGTTTTACAAAGTATTTTGTGATGTCATTTAGTAAAATACAATTAGACCACTTCAAAAATAACTTCTATTCAACCTTAAGCAATGAAAACATTAGAAATATATACGGGAAATGGCATTTGAATTCATCTTGAGAAGATTCTCGATGCTTCGTAAGTCTTTACATCAATACCAGTCGATTAGTATATTTTTTTTTTAATAAATAGAGAAGGATATACCCGTGTTGCTCGGCACCAATGTTAGCTTCCTTGTAACTTAACCAATATAAGTAAATAAAATTTCAAATGATCATCACCTCAAACGAACTATGTACCTAAAATAGAATCAGGGATGTATAAAAAGAAAGCTACGAAAACAAGAATTGTATATGCGAAACTACTCTACTTGACTCCCCTTCTACTCCATCTTATTTATCTTCAGATTTCCGATATCTTAGTTCCGTCAACAACAAAAATCTTCTTTAGACGCATAATCGTCTTCTCCTTTGTCCTCATCGTACAGATCGTATGCATTTCTCCTTCTTTATTCAGTCAATTCTTCTGTGGAATGCGCTACTTCCGGAAATCAGGAAGGCTTAGAATCGCTCGGAATTTAAAAGAAAATCTTGTGAGCACTTGCTGTCAAAAACATCAGCTGAATCGACTCGTCGCTAAATATTTGGATACTTGTTATATGTGTATTAAGTATATATATAAATATATATTGCATATATTATTATCTATATATAAATATGATAAGTGTATTTACATATGTTTATGCATGTGTGTATGTATGTATGTATGAATGTATCTTTGTATATACGTATATTAGTTCTCATCATTGAATTAATCCACCTCCCTTAGTGTTTTTTTTCGGGACCACCCTAAGGTTGACTGTAAGAAAATGTCGTTCGGCATTAAATACGCCTTTGTGCATTTTTTTTGTATGTGCAAAAAGTATAAATAAATAAAATCCCATTTACATATAAAAGATTATTTTCTAATGCTTGATATCAAATCTCTACATACCTTCCAACAATATCAAAATGTAAAATTTCCAATCTATACTATACCTTCCAATTCAAAAAATAACTAAGAAAATCAGAAGAATTGAAAGGTTTGACAAAGTCGTATTAATTTACATAAATTATTTTAATATACAGATTAAGCAGCACAACAATAGCTTTTTTGTTATTTTTTTTTTGTGCGAATGTTCATCACTGCTCACAACTTTTATTCCTTTCCCCGTTCAATAATATTCAAGAATTTCCTTTAAGGTTAGTAAATCTTAATTCATAAAAATTATGCAAAATACAGTAGATAGTTTAAAATCGTATGAAGCATTTGCTTTTTTGCTATGATTTTTTACAAATTTTAAATGAAACAAATATAGATATGACACAGATAAAATAAAAATTAAAATAACAGAATCACAATTAAATGCGCCAAAAAGGTTTCCACTCAGCATTAAATCACGAAGTTGGCAGATTTTAGTGAACGCTGGTTTTCAGTGGAACCGTAGAGGTGAGAGATAGATGACCCTAAGATATACATAAAAATCACCTTTTTTTATAAAAAAAGAAGGAAGGTTCTCAATTCGAATGTTTGTCTTTTTTTAGTACGTGCGCCATTATGAACTGATTTTAAAACTCCTTTTTAAATTTTATAGACCATTCTTCCGGAATTGTCACATAAATTTTTCAGGGAAATCAGTTCAGTACTTTTTATTTAAAATGAAAATAACAAAATAGATTTTATGTATTTTTACGCGTATCTCCGTCATTTATGAACCAATTTACAAAACAATTTTTTTATATGATAGAGCATTCTTTGTAGATAGTTCCGGTTATATATAAATCGGTTCATTAGTTTGTTTTTTTATAAAATTAACAAAATTAAAAACATTTGCGCATATTTCCGCAACTTAGAAACTGGTTTGAAATATATTTTTTTTGTTTGATAGAGTATATTCGTACTTCCACAATGGCCCAACAATATTTTACTGAAATCAGATCGGTAGTTTGTCTTAAAAATGAAAATAACGGAGAAGATATGTATCAAAAGTACATTATTAAGGCGTTTGAAGTTGGTTTTTGTAATTTGCGTCAAAATAAACTTGTAAAACTATAAATAACATATATGTTAAAATAAATAATGCATATAATATAAAAGCGCATCCAATAAAGATAATTAGATTAAATTAATACGCACATGCACATCTACATGCAATCGTATAAAAATCAAAAAGTCGCTGCAGCAAAGTGGATTGCACCGTCCACTGTCCTAATTAGATTGTATGTTAAAGGCACTCACCACCTCGTAGGAAAGGTCTAACAGCGACAAATTGTTCAGACGCGTCGTCCAATCAATTTATAAATTAACTACATAAAAGCTTTCACGCCTGTCCGTACTGGTAGTATACTCTAGATAATTGTCAATTTTTCATCGTCTGACCCACAATTTGTTAATATATCTTTGTGGCGTAATAGCTGGCTATTTAAAAGGATAAATTATTCTCTTATAACACCACGCTCGTCTCGTTGTAGGGAATTAAGTTTTTTTTTTTAATATGCAAAGGAAGATAAACGAGCAGACTGTTCACCTGATGGTAAGAACGTCGCCCATAGACATATGCCACATCCGGAGAATCGCGAGCGCGTTGTCAGCCTGGGAAACTATATAGCATAAATTTATTGGATACGTTTAGGTTGGGATTAAGGAGTGGTAAAAACAAAGGGCAGACGACAGTCCGGCATCCCGAAAAGTCCTACTATTTTATGCCGACTTTATAAAGGGTGGTGGTACCGGTCGAGCGAGGCCGTAGAATAGCAGCAAAAAGTTGTTATGGCCTACCATCTACAAAATAAGTTACGTAGATACTTAAAATTTGTTATTAGGATAGACGTTGTTTTATAAAAAAACTATTTACGAATTTACTAACGACTCATGAAGATTATTATAAAATAGCTACATATAACAAAATATTTTGAGTTGAAATGCCTAAATAGTTATTGGTTTACTCGTAGCTACGTCATCTCCTGTACTGCTTATTTTGTTCGAAATAGGATTATCAGATATTATCACACAATTCACAGAATAACAGCAATTCCGCTCTCGGAAATACCACTGAAAATGTTTGTATTGCCTACGGGAAAGTAAATATAGCAATGTTTATTTATTAAAACACATTGAATATCCACAGTATGTAAAAAGTCCCATCCAATTATAAGTATATACCCTCATCTGTTATTAAACGATAATAAATTATATATATTGTATAAAAAATACATAAGAAAATTTACATATATCCAATTTACTTCCAGATCTCCAAAATAAGTACAAGTCTTAGGTCCATTCTGTTATTTTTTTTTTGTTTCTCTGATCTTATTCCTAGCCTCTATTCCCAAGTTACTTGGGGTCGGCTTCTAATCCACCCAAATATTACCTTAATTTAAGTTTTACGCAAAGCAATTGTCGTCTGACGTCTGCAAACCAAAGGGATATACTGAATTCGAAAAATAGATTAGATGTGAGGATAATTGAAGGCACTGACTTCTTTTAACGACTGCCAAATATATTCTTCACAACCGGGACCGACTTTTTACATGCCGATCCGACGTATGAATCATCTTTCTTTTCAGGCAATCCGGTGATCGGCCTTCATTGCCCTAACCCAATCAAGAAACAACAACACAAAGTCGTTGCCCTCCCGTGGAGGTTCGGTTTACTATATAGACTGCAAATATAGTAAACCATTTTTAAATGCTTTGATAGACAAAAATGTAATAAAACATTTTATAGTTTAATTAAATTTGGCTAGACAACCTTTTTGCGATGTATTTATTATCTAGCATATATTCTTTACTACCTATAAATTACAAATGAGGTGATATATGTCTTGTACTGGATCTCCCACTTTATGTAAAAACCGGCCAAGAGCATGCCGGGTTCGCATATGAAAGGGTTCCGTAGCCATTCTAAGGTCCGTCCAACCACATGACAAAATATATACCTAAAAACTTCATTTTGCGGCTGACTCCATACGTTTTGTTAGGACGGCCGTAATTACATAAGTTTGTCGAGTTGTATAAAAATATCCGTATATGATACCGAGACCGCTATAGTTTTCCTTGAAAATACTTAGAGGTATTTATCACATTTTTTTTCAGAATTATTGTATTAATAAATTAAAAATTATGGGGGAGAGGACGCTCTAATTTTAATTTTGTATTAGGATATCTTGGGACAGGGAGGTTTGATCCACATGGTTCCTTGTTACATATTAAGAGACCTTTCCAAAAATAAATTTTTTCCAAACACAATTTGCGGTTGACTCCATAAATTTTGTTAGGACGACTGCAACTGCATAAGTTTGACGAGTTCTATAAAAATAACTTAGTATGATATCGAGTCTGCTATAATTTTCCTTTAAAGTACTGACTTATATGTATATATCACATTTTTTTCAAAATTATTTTAATAATATTTCAAAAGTTAAGGGGAGGACGTTTTAATTTTAATTTTATATTAAAATAGTTTGGGACTGGGGGTTTGATCTACATAGTTTCTAGGAAGTTTTTGTTGAATTACAAGAGACCTTTCCAACGATACCCCACACGATGGGATAAGTTAAAAAAAATACTGCAAGCCTGGTGAGTATGGCGGCTGAAGGAAGCTACCTTTCAGTTTGGAGACTCTCTGTTGCACAGACTGGGTCGCGCGTTGTCGTGAAGGAGCAGTGGGGATGACCAATTGACCAAAGCTGGTTGCAGATGTGCAAGCTTCCCATCATTGTCCCCAGTTCTTCACAGTACACATCTGCAGTAATGCTCATGCCATTTTGTAAGAAGCTGTAGTAAATCACACCCGCACTAAACCACCTAACAGTGACCATCACCTTTTTAAGGGTCATTTTTGGTTTAAGGCATTGCTTTGGTGCTGAACCAGGATCTAACAAACATGCTGAGCGCTTTTGATTGTTGAACAGATTCCATTTTTCGTCGCACGTAACAATTCGGTTCAAAATTCCTTTAATTCTTTGCCTCCTGAGCAGTACGAGGCAAGTCGCGATGCTTACGTTGCGCTGGCGATCGTTAAGTTCGTGGGGCACCCATCTATCAAGCTTTTTTACCTAGTCAATTTGTCACAAATTAATCAATATTGTTTTGATGCTAACATCAAAAGCTGCTGCTAGCTCAGCTGTAAACTGAGTTTCGTCGGCTTCCACAATCGCCTTTAATTTATCATTGTTGACCAAAGTCTCAGGACGACCACGAGCTTCATTTTTCAAAATTTCTAGAACTGAACCGTGAGAACAAATAACAAGTTGTGCGTTCGTTTGTACAGTTCTCTCCGTAAATGTTTTTTTATGTTAGTGCCGTTTGTATCGCGTTGGTGCCACGACGATACTCATATGCCACAATTACACGAATTTTTAAAGTATCCATTATGATGAAAAATGTTCAAATGTTCAAAATACAACAGAAATCAATAAACAAAAGAGTTTGTAAAAAGAATGTCATGTTTTTAAACCAACATTAATTTGAATTTAGAATACAGAGCCATTCCAATTTGTTTTTATTTGAAATGACCAGTACTGAAGAACAGCAATTACATTTCTTTTGCTCCATTGCACCTCCTTAGATTCTAGATATTATAAATAGAAATTTATTTGTTGGTTGACTGATAGAAAGCACCTAATTGTGTTAAGTCCGACGTTGTACTGTGTTGTGCATAAAGTGCATATAAATATTTGTATATTTAACAAACAAATATACTCTCGGACTTTGTATAGGCAGAGTGTAAACAATATAAGCAATTGAAATAGGGAACATGGCAGAGCTGTATTATTTCCTTTTCGCAAAAACAAGTGAAAACTGTAATGCGACGATAGATTAAGAATCACGCTTATTTAACTAAAGCATCTTATCAATACAAACATTATTTTTCTGCATAATCTTCCTGTATGGTCTTGCTTCTACTACCTTTACCAAACTTTAATCGATTGATTCAAAAAAAGATTCTTCAAACTTCTTTAACTCTACACCAACGTGTTTTAAATTTGAAAACCGGATAGAAAAACAATATGCCGGATGAGTAGGAAATCGGACTACAATTAAGAAAACTCTAAGCGATAGATTAAACAGACAACAAAAATGATGAGGCAACATTTTCTTTTTTTTTCGTAAAATAAAATGCCTGGAACATTTCACTTTTTTGTTTTCTCTAACATAAGCAATTTAAAACCGTATTTAGACGCCTAGTTTGTTATTTAACTTTTTGCTGCTCAACATAGTGACACCCTTAGCATCCAAAAAATATTGTCCTACATTTGTTGGTCCCCCTGTATTTTAACCGACTTCAAAAAAGAGGAAAGTTCTCAACTCGAATGTTTTTATTCTTTATGTATGTTCACGCATATCTCCGTCATTTATAAACCTATTTTAAAAATTCCTTTTTTATTTTCAGTTCAGTAGTTTTTCTTTTATATCAGAATAATAAATATTTTATGTATCTTACGCGTATCTCCGTCATTTATGAACTAATTACTAAAATTCTTTTTTTTATATGATATAGCATTTTTTCTAGATAGACCCCGGTTATTTGTTTGTTTTTTTGAATACAAGTAACAAAATATAAGGATGTTCGCGCATATATCTGCAACGCATGAATAGATTTGAAAAAAATATTTTTTTTGTCTTATAGGGTACACTTTCGCAATGGTTCTATATTTTTTTATATAAAAATCGGATCAGCAGTATGTTTTTAAATTAAAGTAATTCGAAAGTACACTTTTAAGGCGTTTAAAGCCGGTTTTAGGTTTATTGGATAGAATGAGGTCGGGATTAAGGAGTTGGAGGGAATAGGAGTGGGAAAACAGAAGGGTGGATATGGCCGTCCGGCATCCCCAAAAGTCATGTATACTTTATTTTATGCCGATTTTATAAAGAGTGGTCTTCACGGGCGCGAACGTAAAAGTGAAATAAAGCTGTGAAAAGGTATTATGCTATACCATTTCCAAAATACATGTAGCTTAATTTTTCCTTAATTTTCTAAAAAGATCGAACTTGTCTGGCATTATTTTTGTGCGTTAACATATAACAGCCCGATAAAGCGGCAGTAATAGCTGAATGTGGCAAGTTGTGATTATCATTATCACTGACATTCGCGATACTTCTTTATCTTTATCTCTTTATCTTCTTTATTTTATAAAAAGGTAAGCAAAGGAAGCCAAGGGTTTACCTTATGTTAAACGAAGCCTTCAAGTATAAACGCACACAACATCCGAAGAGTTACGTGTAATTTGTCAGCCATTGATAATGGATATGGTAGAAAGAAGAGAGAAAATCGCATTCCGAAAATTACCGAAAAAAAACCTAAAAAAATTTAACACTTGTAATTTGACAACAGGAGGTGTCGGCTTGGGATAATTGTTAGAGAAAAAAAATAAAAGCTAATTTTTTGCGAAAAATGTTTATTATTCGGTAATATTTTTTCTTTTAACTTTGTACACAACATTTTTTAACGTTTTTTTTTGTCAAAATATAGTCGAACTTTTCCCTTAGTAATGCTGTTTAGACGAAAATAAAAAAAATATATAATACGAGGTGAAAACCTTGTCTTTATTGGTATTTGAGTTCGAGACCTCGGGGTCATTGACCGCTAAATCACCTTTATAGACTACTTATTTTGGCTGGTCAAATCAAAATAAGGAGCAAAATAACTCTGAAAAAAGTTAGAAAAATTATAGTTTAAAAGTTTCTTAGATATATACTTGTGACGATATAAGTACTGTGCCTAAGTACGGTACGAATTTATATACCGATAATTTTCGGGGCTGCGTCGGATTTTATAAAAAATTGTCAGATGAAAAATGAAAATATTTACAAGTGTTCTGTTATCGTAAGCGTTTAAGGTATCCTCAAAATCGACTTTGCCCATATTAAACAGCTAATTAAATTAGTCCCTCAATGGTCAAATTTCGTTAATTTTATGTGATAATAGTAAATGTCACTTATAAACTCCCGTAATGAACAATTAATCGCTTTAAATGACAATGCCCTTTTTATATGGCATACCTTACCAAGTTGCATTAAGTCCAAACATTTTTTTTTTTTTGGGACTAGACTTATTATATTAACTACTACAGAAGTTATTTTCTTTTAGAAAACCTGGGTTTCGGAGATATTTGATAGAATCGAAAAATCGATTCTTCAAAAATAGTTTCAATTGCATTCTACATCTCCGCTTGAGTAAACGTCATTTAGGTTAAGCAAATTTCACACTTTTATATTAAAGTCCCTGTTCATTTTCATTATTCTTTAAATCCATAAAACGTAATGTTGAAATAAATATGCGTTTAATTGCTATATAATTTTGCATCATGATTATAAAGAAATTATTTCCACGAGGCTTTTTGTAACCACTTTTGGGCATTGTCTTTTGGAATTTTTACGTGGTACAAGCTATTTCTCGTGGTATTACTCATGTTTTTTTATTTCTATTATTACAGATATGTTTCCATTCACAGAAAATCTCTCAAATTTAATGTCACATCATGTTAATATTGAGATTTTAAGAATATTTTCATAAATAATATTTGATTTATTGTTTTTATCATATGTTATTCAATAAATGATTAACGACTAACATTTTAACACGACAAGTTCGGAAAATTACAAAACTCGACTTCAAACGCCTTCAAATGTACTTTCGAAACATATCTTCATCGTTATTTTGATTTTGAAAACAAACTAAATATCCATTTTTTTAAATAATTTCGTGAGACCATTACAGTAGCAGGGTATACTTCATCAGATAAAAAATGAATTTTTAAAAATTAATCAAATAATTAGCGGAGATATAGGCGAACATTATTTAGTTTTGTTATTTTCATTTAAAAAACGAACTACTGAACTTGCTAAAAAATTTAGAGAACCGTTAAGGAAGAATACCCTATCGGACAAAAAATAATTTTTAAAATCGGTTTATAAATGACAGACATATGCACAAAAGTACAAAAAAAATTAAAATTGAATGAAAAATTTCCTTCTTTTTTTGAAGTCGATTAAAAAATACAAATTCCTCTGGCCGCTTCTAAGTTTTAGGAATACTACATGGTAGTGTGTGTATTGACCGTTTTATTGATTTGATGTATTTCTAATGAATATTATATAAAAATATTATAGCTTGACTTAACTCCTCTTGGAGCTGTGGTAGCTCAGTGTCTGGGCGCTCGCCTTAAATTCTGTTTACTCAAGCGAACCTGAGTTCGATCCCCGGTGCCGGCACC
>JAOCPS010550453.1:0-11305 GCA_025505425.1 Graphium colonna | reverse complement strand
ACCATCAGGTGAACCGTCTGCTCGTTTGTCTTCCTTTCCATAAAAAAAAAAAAAAAAAAAAACCAAGCTCCATAGCAAGTGGCACAAATAGGTAATCCGCACTGATAGACTCGTTGACAGATATATAATATTTTGTGTGCAATTGTGTATCTATTACATCGAATATTTATAAAGACATCTTAGTCGTATCAGTATTATCGGTAATATTAATTACTTATTTCAGAAGACACGTTTAATATTATAAAAATACCTGTGTACCTCTTTTTCCTTTTTTTTATTAATCAATCTATCATTGTCTTTTTAACAAAGACACGATCTTTGTGAATAGATTTTTTGGTTTAATTTAACATGACAACTTATTATTTTCGTTCTATTAACTGTAAACAACAGCTAAGTTTAAATAACTTTTTAGGGTTCCGTAGTCCACTACAAACCCTTATAGTTTCGTCAGGTCTGTCCGTCCTGGCTCGTACTGCGCAGTTTCTGCACCGTTTGTCACGACAAATTAGTTGAGAGGTATACATTAAAGGTCCGAAGTTTGGTTTTGAAGATTATGTAAAGATCACTCTTTTTAGCAAAAAGTGATTTAAAAAAAATCGACTTACCCCGTCGTGTGGCAAGTCGTCGGAAATGGCTCCTAAAATGCAACGAAAACTGCCTCAAAACCATGTGGATCGCTCCAGTCTCGAGATATCTTAATACAAAACTAAAACTACATTGTAACATATTTAAAATAACTAAAATATGAAAATGTACTTGAACTCAAGTGGATGAATAATAACCATACTGGAGCCTCTTGGCAAAGCAAATCTCAGAAACCCTCTTATGCTTCTTTAACTTTCTAAAATACCTTTTTTTTCTACATTTTTTAATTTTTTTACATATGTTCTCAAAAAAATTAACATTCTTCATTTCTTAAAAAAAATTTAACTCACTTATTTTTTTTTCTCCCTGGGCCCCTAGGCAGTTGCCTACTCCGCCTAATGATAAATCCGGCACAGACACTTGTGCTTTATAATTTCATTGCTACGTGTTGGTTCTCCCGTAGATCGACGTCGTCATTCAAAATTTGTCCACCAAAAAACAAGATGGCTCCGGAAGCTAACCTCAGGAAACCAGAATGGCTAAAAGAATAGCTTGTAGTTATAACTCAAAGTGGGCATATATTTCCTGGAAGAGGCATCAGCACATTCATTACATCGTAAATTATTTATGTGTATATTATATTACACAATTATTTGTTTATATTATGTATTTATAATTGGTATTTACTCCTATTGTATTTTACGTAAATATTATTAATTATTTTATTTTGCCACAGTATGTAATACGTATTATGTAAATAACCAACCTCGTAACTAGTGTACGTATTCATAATTGTATATAAATGTAATATATACCTTTTATATATATTTTCATACATAGTTGTCTGCCGCGAGATACGAGTAGTAGACCGCCTCCGTAGCCTAGTGGTATAGTCTTTGCTTTGTAAACCGGAGGCCGTGTTTGTGTTGTTTTTCTTCGTTGGATTAGGGCAATGTGGCTGATCACCCGATTGAATAGAATAGAATAGAATAGAATAGAATATCATTTATTTGCAATAATAAGGTATAACATTACGATCTTAGAACTAGTACACAAGAATGCTTATTTTGCCTGTAGAATTGGCGTGAAAATATTAGTTAGAATATGGTTACAATTAGATTATGATTCTATGGCATTTACATTCACATTCGCAAATTAAAATAAAGTTGAATAATTAAGCATGTCAATATAAATACATGTGTCAAATAAAAAAAAACAAGAAGAAGCCTGAAAAGAAAAATGATCCATGCTTCGGATGGACATGTAAAATGTCGTTACTGCGCCTAATCTCTCTCCGATCGTGTCGGGTATCCGTCCCATCGGTCTATGAGAGTAAATGAATAGAGTACACCTGTGTTTGCGCATACACTTGTGCACTATAACATCTCAGCGTTGGTGGCTGATCTCGAGTAGATTAGCCGCCGTGGCCGAAATTCGGACAGGAGGACTTTTGCCTACCGCGAACTTGGACATTGCGATTAGCTTCTTTAGTGCCATCCAGTGACATATTTGTCTATAGAGTTACCAAATTATTTCACATTAATTTAAATATCAATGGAGATACAGAATAAAGGTATAATAATATAATAGTTTTACGTGAAGGAAAAACTTTCAAAGTTTTATTACAAAAGTTTAATGACGAACATGAAATTTGGCACATTTAAAGACTTTATAGAGGCTTTTTTATGTCCTTAATTTCTTATGAGCTGTCTTGTCGACATTGAACAAGATTTTATGAATTTTGATGGCGGGTATGACACAATATCCATTGATATGTCCATGTAATGGTTAATCATCTTCTTTACAGAAGGTCTTGGGGTGCTCGTCTCTTAAGTCTTTTGAATGTAATATTTGGTTTGATCATTAGGAGTCTAGCAAATATAGGGTGTAATATTATTCTTTTGGAATAGGTAACAACGGAGTTTTTAACTTTGCCTCTAATCCTTGTGTAGTTGTTTGTTAGTCATGTTATCTCCAGTTATCATGCGAAGTGTTTTAGATTGAAAACGATGTAAAATCTCTATATTTGAGGCGGATGCTGTTACCCACAGTTGCAAGCCATAGGTCCAGATGGGTTTTAATATACATTTGTGTAACAGTATTTTATTTTCAAGGGAAAGATAGGATTTCGGTTTCAATCGCCAATAAAGCTTCCTAATGTTGCTGCTGTTCAAGTGCCATTATTTTTTGCCATATATGGTTTTTCCATGTAAACCGTTTGTCCAAGTACATACGAAAATATTTTACATTATCAGATTGTGGTATTTTTATTTGGTTTATTTCCACTTCTGGACATGTCTCTCATCTCAGTGTAAAGGTAACATGAATTGATTTAGATTCATTAGCTTTTATTCTCAAATCTGTTAGCCATTTCGAAATTTGGTTGAATTTTTTTTTTGTGATTTAGCTGATGCGCCAATGTAGTTTTGTCGACTGCAAGTACTGCAGTATCATCTGCAAATATTCCCGTAAGTTCATCTGGTGTGTTTGGTAAGTCTGAGATATATATTAGGTATAGTGTTGGGCCCATCACGCTCCCTTGCGGGACACCAGCTTAAATTCTATGAAGACCTGTGACACTGTCACCATACCTAACATAAAAATATCTTTCGGATAGATAGGACTTTATGAATAGGTAGTTGTTCATAGGTTGGCTGTTCCGAATTTTATATAAAAGCCCATCATGCCAGACACGATCAAAAGCTTGCGAAATATCTAGAAATGCGGCAGAGCAGTAGGATTTGCTTTCAAAGGTTTCGTTTCTTTTTTTCTACCAGCCTGTGGATCTGCTCGACGGTTCCGTGACCCTGACTTAGATTTTAGATTTTATAGAGGTTTTTATATAAAATTGATTAGAAATACATTATATTAAATAAAATATCTAATTGCACACTCACGTGACGTTTTCACCCAAGTTATTTACATATAACTTACAATTGCACCTACCACAATTTATCTCGGCGACTAGGGTTGAGAATGCATTAATGCGTTAAGTCCGCCCTTTGGTATCCTTATTTTAAGGTGATAGAATAAATAATAAAGTTAATAATAAGTCAAGCGATATCTTGTCAAATAACATTTAAATTGAAACTTAAATTAAATTTACGTTAAAATTTTGTCAACGCCTTTTGCACCACGCTAATTAGGTCGCTAAATCTGTTTAGCAAACGAACAAAATTTGACACCCAATATCGGTTCCTTAATCACATATGTATAGGTAATAATCAAACGAATTTTGGTGCAAATCACACTAAGTATAGTAGTTGTCTTTTATCAATTAGATTCGGATCTAATAATAATCCTCTACAAGTTCTAATCTTTTGCAAGTCGTCCTCTACTTTTTACTGCTGAATGAGATAATCTTAGATTCCAAGTAAATTACCTAATATATCTAATGTTTAAGACTGGCAATGTATACACAACTCTTCGTATTTTTGGGAGTCCATTGAGGAAGTCTTAGCTTAACATTCGCGTATGACTTGTCTGCTCGCTACCCATCTTGCCTTAAAAAATAGACGTACTTTACACGCAACGAAAAATTATTCAAATACCCATAGGCGCCACAGTAATTTGAATAATCT
Source organism: Graphium colonna (assembly GCA_025505425.1). Taxonomy (NCBI): domain Eukaryota; kingdom Metazoa; phylum Arthropoda; class Insecta; order Lepidoptera; family Papilionidae; genus Graphium; species Graphium colonna. The sequence continues at coordinate 7,139 of JAOCPS010550453.1, read as the reverse complement.
TACTACTTAGATAAATAATAAACCATGACCTTTATAATTTTTGACATTTAATTTTCAAGGTGGTAGAGCATAACAATCCTTCACAGCTTTTGCTGCACTTCTACAGCCGCGCTCGCCCGGGGAAGTACCACCGCCCTTTATAAAGTTGGCATAAAATAAAGTATGCACGACTTTCGGGGATGCCGGATGGCCATGTCTATCCTTTTCCCACTCCTATCCGCTCCAAAACCTTAATCCCGACCCCATCCTATCAAATAAACCTATTTTATCCAGTTCCCCAGGTTGACAACGCACTCGCAACTCTACCGATGTTGAGTGTATCCATGGGCGACGGGATCATTTAACATCAGGTGAACCGTCTGCTCTTTTGTCTACCTGTCCAAAAAAAAATCAGTTATTATGTCTTTAAAAACCTTTCCAATCAAAAATTTACAAAAATAATAAGGTGTTCCGTTGATTCGACGCGTTGAGACCATAGATCGAGCTGTCGGCAAATCTTATGCATTTAATAAAAACAGTGTCCAATGACACAACACTATATATAACACTATTTGACACGTCTAAGAAACGCCGAGGAAAGCGAGTAACCTGAGCCCGCGCCTCACTTGGACTATGCTGACCAAGCGCTTCCTCGCGACTCGTGTAAGGAACAGTATAATTCATAAGCGGAAGCGGATTGTGATTGTATTTCTATTTTTAACCGAAATCAAAAAAAGAGAAGGTTCCCGCGTATCTCCGCCATTTATGAACCTATTTAAAAAAATATTCTTTTATCTGAAATATATTCTGAAATATGGTACTATTTGGGACTTAGACATGGGACAAAGGATACTTAAGCCGCTTGAAATAAGTTTTTTGTAATTTTCTGTGAAAATAATCTTGTATTATTAATATTGCAGCTTAAAAATTTTCCAGCTCCATTTAATTGTTTTTTTTTTATTATTATCTTTGAGTTTTTTTCTCATAAGTTAAAATTTACATAATCTTATTCTCATATTTTACTTGAACTTAATTACAATAGAAATAAGCATGTTTGCAATGATACGAAATACATTTTTCTCATCGTTTATTGATCAATGTTGTCTTTCGGATTTAGATAAACCTAAATTTTTAACATATTTACGTTTAGGAGAACCTAAAAAAAATATTACGTCATTATTATTTTTTTTATCAACACTAATCGTCAAATGACAGACAAGTGGAATAGTTGAAATGAGTTAAATAATTTGTTTGTTATAAAATAATAATGATGCATACCTTAAAGCTGAGTCGCCGTAAAGCATAAACGCTTGTTTCGTTAAGTAAATATGAGACCTCCTTTGTTTCTTAGAGAATATTTTTTTCTTCATTCTCTTTAGTATGTTTCCTACCTTCGATGAGAAAAGGCTATTTACTCTTTGATTTAAACGGCAAATTAAAATAAATAGAGCATTTCTTATTCAAAATAATTATGCGATAATAAATTAGTACATACTTTAAAATTTGTTTTGAAAGTTTTCCGATCTATGTCAGGTATGCGAAGAGAAAAATTCCATGTTCTTGATGTTTTTTTTTTTCGAAACTTTTATGCGAATAAATTAGTGTTTTTTATACATTTAAAATGGAGCCGCCTTGCCAGCTATACAATTATGTAAGTGTTGACGGTTTTAATGTGTTTTTAGTAAGTGACAAGTTTTTATAAACAGGCTGAACAAGGTTTTTAAATTCTAAACGCGGTTCGACTTCTACCTAGGATCATAGTTTGTATACCTTCAACGCGGTTGTTATTCGAAATGAAGTCGAAACTTTTTTCGCAGCCAACAGCTTTATCGTTTTTACCGCTTAATGGGTATTTTAAATTATATCACTCTAATTTAATATGGAACTTGTTCGTTAAAAACTAGATTCTGCACTAACGTACAACACATAAATAAACGGCCAGGGTCAATTTTATCTTTTAGACCAAAGACTTTACAAAAGAAGATTCTAAACAGATCTTTTTTGTTATTATTTTAATTGCATTTATTTTAGTTAAAGCATTACTTAATTACTGGAGATCCTGCTCGATGTTTTATGTAATTTTATTGAATGCCACGCTTGTCAATTCGCGAAAATTTAAGTATTATAATCAAGAAAAAATCGATGTGTAAAAATAGCATGATAGTGTATGTAATGGAGTTTTATTTATTAATTCAATCTATTTCTAAAGCACACATAAAAATATTAGCTTAACTCTACATATAATGCTCTAATATACTCCTCCGACTGTTAAATTTTTATTGAAAGGAAGACAAACGAGCGGTTCACCTATTGTTAGGTGATCCCGTCGCTTATGAACACACGCAACAACTGGAAAGTGCAAGTGCGTTGTCAGCCTAGGAAATTGGATAGAATAGGATTTTTGTATAGAATGGGGTCGGGATTAAGGGTTTAGAGGAGATAGGAGTGGGAAAGAAAAAGGGTAGACATGGCCATCCGGCATCCCCAAAAGTCGTACATACTTTATTTTATGCCGACTTTATAAAGGGCGGTGGTACTTCCAAAAAGCTGTGAAGGGATGTTATGCTCTACCACCTGGTAACTATTATGACTATAATTTAATATTAACTATTTTCTTAAAAACTATTTTGTTAAAACTTTGGAAAACCGAGAATATTTTAATTTTTTTTTATAATTCACATTGCGGAAGACATATATTTAAAAAAATTGGTGTAATATGCTAAATATAAAATAATAGTATATTCGAGATGATCTCGAAATACTATATTTATTATGGGCATATTTTAAATATCGACCAATCGGTTTATACAGTGCACATTGCACGTACTAGTTCCCGAGGGCATTGTTGAAATTCTGCCACGAGGCCAGTGCTTATGATGGCATAAGGCGTGAAGTCACGGTTTCCCTCGGTTCCAGCTGGTGTGGTCGACGATCTGCGAGGAGGTGAACAAGCGGTGCGGCGGCGAGCGGCCGCGCACCCCCGCCCAGGTCAAGATGTGGTACGAGAACTACAAGAAGAAGTGCAAGATGCGCGCTCACGACACCCAGGTGACCAAGCCATCTAAGTTTCTTTTCAATATCATTGCTTTTCAACCGATCTCAAAAAAGGATTGTTTGCTGATTTTTACGTAAGCCATAAACCGATTTCCAATTTTTTTTTTTTAGTATTTGAAGCGATATAGTTACGAGATGGACCCATATAATTTTCACAAAAATGGGTCCCATAGTATTTTTAAGTCATAATAACTTAAAATTTTTCAATAAGTTTCTCGCCCGCTTTTCTTGGCAGGACTTTTTTCTTTTTTAAAGACCAGGAGGACCCTGGGCCCATTCAGTAATCCATCAACCTGGATGGGCACTAGTCCAACCTGGGGTGGATACGGTCCACCCGGCCGTCCCTCTGTACACGCCCATGATTATATATATTTATTTCTTAAAGAATATAGTTTAAAAGAAACTTTACTGTATTTATATACTAACTTATATTTATAAAATTCAAATGAAACTTTTATAAACTATATTTATACACTAGCTTTTATTTATATAGTTCAAATGAATTAAAGATTATTCGCGCTAAATTCAAAATTAATTTCGAGCCGGCGGTAGCTTGATTACGAACTTCTTCTTTTCATGAAACTTGACAAAATTGTAATGCAAATTCACCTGAACGTAAAAAGTACTAAAAATATAAAATACACTTCAATAAATGGTTTACCAATGTTATTAAATGTAACAATAAACACACATACATACAAACTTTTGGAGGAGTTGATTTGATTTTGTAATAAAGACATTCAAACCACTCTAGTCTCGTGTTTCTTTTAAAATTATATGTGAGGGTACATTAAGACAAAACAAACATAGAGCTAGAGTTAGAACAAGAGCATTCTCTCTTGATCTTTTAGTGTGAACGAAAACCCGTTCTAACATTCAAGGACCGTTTAAACCGAACGGACATAGAGCTAGAGCTTAAACAAGAGCATTCATATTGATGTTTAGATCGTCGAACGTCGAACGAATGCCCATTGCTCATTCGTGTTAATTCAATGGTCGGACTCCGACAGAAATATTATAATTTCGAGTGCTGCATTCATTATTTTATATCATACACTCAAAAAAGAAGGAAAGTCCAATGCCCATTTTTATATGGCAAACCGAAAAAAAACTTGTAGAGCATTTCTCGAAAAAAAACATGTTTGAACTTGATACAACTTGGTAAGTTGTATCAAGTTCAAACATGTTTTATTTTAGACTAGACTTGTTATATTAACTATTACAGAAGTTATTTTCGTTAAAAAAAAGCCCGGGCTTCGGAGATATTTGATAATATTAATAATATTAATTGTCCTAGAAAATAGCTTAAATTGCATCCTACATCACAATGACAGATTGCGCAAACATCATGTAGGTGAAGCAAAATTCATACTTTTATACTTTAAATTAAATTACACGTTTAAAATCAAATCCATAAAATCAAAAGTCTTAAAAAATATGAAATTAACTACTATAATTTTGAACATGATGCAAGAGAATTCTTGGTACTAGGTTTGGGCATTACCGTTTCAGTATATTTGCTATTTCCTTTCAAGCATCTTGTTTCCGAGTAATATTTTTATAATTTTCAGAATTCAGATCCCACACACATTTATGATTTCGTATGTATGCTCTTATCATTAACACACATTTCTCTTGAGACCACTCCATATCGCTAGAACACTAGAACGCTTAGAATAGACCGCTCCGGGAGCGAGTAAGTCGAAACACGCAAGAACGCTCTATGGAACTGTTCTTGCGCTCTAGCGCCGTTTACATCAAGCGAGCGAGCATTCTTAGAATATTATTAGTATTCATAGAAACTTTGCGAACGCAGACAGAACAGTGAGAGAATGCTCTATATCTGTTTAAACTAAAAGAATTTGTATAGTAGGGATAAAATGAACATTCGCTCGTGTTTGGTTTGAATGCCCCTTAGAATAGAACATTCTATACTGATTCAACAATGACTGTTTGGCTTCTGAACTACTTCTAAGTTGGAATTAATAATCGCGGACAATCTTCGCAACAACAAACTTATTTGTACTTTATTAAAAAAGTATTGTATATAATATATTTCATTTTGTGGTTACAGCCATCGGCCCCTGATGCGCCGCCCGGCATTTTGGACGGCATGCTCTGGCAAAGTATACATCCTCTAGATGTCAAAGGTATGCTTATATATATTTTTTTACGCTTAAAATGAAGCTGACCTTACGTTTCGCTCTATGGCTCGGGTTCCAAAGGCGTTTGACATACATAAATTTCACATTAGCAAATACCCTGATCCGAAACAATTATCTGCGGGCCATTTTTTTTCACAGACTGTTCACCTGATGTTTAATGATCCCGTCGCCAATGGACACACACGTCATCTGAAGAGTCGCAAGTGCATTGTCAACCTGGGAAATTGGATAGAACAGGTTTATTGAATTGGATGGGATCGGGATCAGGGATTTGGAGGGGAAATGATTGGCAAAAGAAAAGGTAGCCATGACCATCCGGCAACCCCAAAAGTCATGCATACTTTATTTCATGCCGACTTTTAAAAGGGTGGTGGTACTTCCTCGGGCGAGCACGACCATATAAGCGCAGCCAAAGCTGAGAAAAGATGTTTTTATCATATTACTCTATTTTCTTGCGAGATCACCGAAACTATAAATACGATTTACTTGATTTTTTTGCGTTTTGATAAAATCCGATTTTTTTGGATTTGCTCAAGTGAAAGCTCTAGCTACAATATATAAAAAGCTACCTTTTGAAACAATTGCAAACGCATGGAACTAAGCTTGTTACTGCTGATCGCATATTAATTATGTGAGGGACTTAGGGGGAGGAGGCGTTAGGAAATCTCTACAATGAAAAATGTCCTTACCTTGGAGGAGAGGGCAGTTAAAACCTATTCTTACGTAAGATTTTGTAAGTCGATGTTTAATATTAGAAATCTTGTTCCATTATGAACGCCGAATTGCTCTCTTGATTATATAACAAAAAAAAAACGAAAACTGAGATAGTTTACGTTTTTTTTTATATAATATTTTTATAAAATATATCGACAGTTAAAAGACAAAGTGGCTAACGAACCGTTTGGCCTTTTACCGCAAAGCAATTTAAAGTTAAAAAAAAATTATATCGCAGCCGGTATAAATCGGTAAAAGCTATAAAAACAACACGTTCAGAAGAACCACGTACCAAGAATGGTATCCATCAAAAATAATTTAACAATTTTTTTTAATTTTTATTTGGTCTGTTTTAAAATTACCAAATGGTTCGTTAGTGACTTTTTCTTTCAACGATCGATATCATCTTACATTAAACTCAAGCTGTGAGTTTTAGTGTACAGCTTATTATTTTCGAATAACATTTATTCTTAAAAACAAATTAGAATTAAGATTCTATCTAGTTTCTACAAATCTTAGGTAGATTGGTCTTTTGTCATTGTCACTTTACACACGAATAATACTAAGGTCTAGTATTATTAATACTCCACACATATTTTGATATTACAAATATCATATCCTTTGCGATATAATGGCGTTGGTTTGTTCCATTGTCGATTTAATCCAAAAATAAATAATTGTCAACAGTGCAACACTGCATTTATTTTATTAATATTTTTCAATAATAGGCTCTATACTAATTTTGTTTATAAATAGAGTTGTTAAGGCGAGGTTCTCCAAGCGCACAATGCTAATGCTGCCAATCCGTGTGCGAAAGAAACAACAGTTCTCAAACGCACCGCAATGACAAGGACAGCGATCACGACCCCGCGGCCACGGCGCCGTAAAATCGTTGATTTTGATTAAAAAAACGATCGTGTTGTATAATATTGACAATATTATCACCGACATCGCTTACACTATCACAGACACTTATTTTTTTCTAATTTCCAATTTTTTTATATATATATTTATCCTAAATTACGTACAATTTAAATAATAAGATGACGAAGAGAGGTATGTTTGGCATTTTTTTCTTACGGATAAAGTTTATCCAATTGTGTAACGGACATCCGACGGAGCTAAGAAAAGATCTCAAATATAAGTGGTATTTTTTACATTTTTATAATGTAGTATTACAAAATAAAACCGTTTACAAAATCAAATTTCTAGGAGAACCCCGCCTTA
>JAOCPS010550342.1:0-11306 GCA_025505425.1 Graphium colonna | reverse complement strand
GCGATTCGATTCACTTTATCAGCCCCCTCCATTTTAATATCGCAAAATATTGTACAATGTATTGGCGCCAAAATGACAAAACACAATCAACAATCATATAAAAATGACAGATTCCAAATTCAAATGTAACATATATTTTTTTAAATTGTAACAGTATTTATGGCCAGACTAAGTAACAGATTACACATAGAATTTTTTGGTTAAAACATCTTTCAGCCAGATGCGAATAAAATTTAAGACCATTTCACGAGTCGGAGCATCAGAAAGAAATTCATATAATAAATTACCTGACCCGGCAAACACTTATTTTCTAAATAAATTATTGATTGTTGAAATTTAAATACTAATCAAGTGATAATTGATCAGTTATCAATCAGGTTTAAAGAATATGACTACTAAGAGTGGAGATTGGTGATAGGCGGGTGAAAATTTAGAGTTGTATGTATTTTTAATGTCACATCATAAAAAATAATAAAAATTGACTGAAAAAAAATGCTTGCCTGAACCACCTTTATCAGTATGAAAAATAGATTACAACCGATACTCAGACCTATTATTCATACATATAAAATAGGTCAAGCCATTTTGGAGAGGTATGGCATAACAATTTGTTTCACATTGTGACAAGATTTATATATTAGTTACTTATATCCTTAATCTATTGCAATTTATATAATAATGATATTAATTCTTCAGAATGTGAACGAACATGTTATATATCTAAATATAAATTGTAAAACAAGTTTTAGTTTTGATCTCTTCACCAGACTTTTTTGTATTTTCCAATACTTTGACATCCAGATGATGATAAAATGAAAATAAAACTAACCTGTGAACTAGCTGCGAACCGCCATATTGGAGCGCCAGTGTATCACCATGGTCTTCATACAATCCTTCGAGTAGTCTAACACAGTCCGAGTCAAACTCTATCACTGGTTCTCCAATGAGTCCTAAAGCGTATAGCTGGAAATAAAATGAAACTTAAAGTGAGATTGTATAGTGTTTCACCGGCTGAACAAAATGAGGTTCTCAATATATAATCCCCAATAATAATTGTATATATTTTTTTTATGGACAGGAAGACGAACGAGCAGACGGTTCACCTGATTGTAAGCGATCCCGCAGCCCATAGACACAAGCAATATACGGAGTGTCGCGAGTGCGTTGTTAAGCTGGGAAACTGGATAGAATAAGTTTATTGGATAGGATTGGGTGGGTTTAAGGATTTGGAAGGCTAAGTTTCCTTTAGTACCTGATAAATAAATTCGGATAGTTTTGTTTTTATAGGTATATTTGTATAATGTAAAAATTATTAATTTGATTTAAATTATCAATTAAAAACGTCCGAATAAAATTAATTTAATTAATCAACTGGGATTTCATTTTACAATAATTAAAATGATAGTAATTACGCTTCTATTCCCAACAGTATGTAACAATACGCCTATTTGTTAGCAACATTTATTCTTTTATATTTGTTTAAAGTTACTATTCCTCTTTCCAACGTTGGATATTGCATTCATTTAATATCGGGTGGACTCTGCCACCTCGCTTGTGAATCTTTCTCTATAGCAAGTTTACTATCACAGAAAATTATAAAAACCGAATTCAAACGCCTTAAAAGTTTACTTTAGAAACATATTTTCTAGGTTATTTTGATTTTAAAAACAAACTACTGATCAACAAATTTCGTGGGGCCATTTAGGAAGTCCCTATTAGATAAAAAAAAGAATTTTTAAAATCAGTTCATAAATGGCAACAACAAATAGAAACATTCGAGGAACCTTCTCCTTTTTTGAAGTCGGCTAAAAAGTGTCTAAATGTACTTTCGATTAGTCCAAATAGCTTATTCACTACCAAATGCTGACCTGGTGTGCTAGTACGCACTTCCCAATCGCAAACTGCGCTGTATTAGTCCTATCGAGGCAGTCCACACAATTGACCCGGACTAAGCCAGTCTGCAAGCGACCATCTTGATGCCCTGGTACTCCAGTTTCATCGTCATACCCTTTAGAGCTCAGGAATATGCCTGTACGACGGACTACAGTACGGGCTATTGCTGACAGTCTGTAAGAATATGTATTATATGTGTCATTTCAGCGATTTTGGAATTGGTTGTGTATATCTTGGCGAGGCATTTAATGTAAATAATAAGTAGCGGCGCTGCGAAATTCAAAAGCATCTAACAACAGAAGCAATGTTTAATGTTGGCGCATTTATTTCGAGGGAGAGCTGAACTGTGGCGTCATTTTCACTAAGTGTACAGAACTATAGCTGCACATTGCATATTTGGGAATGCACCTTTAAAAACCCTGACAAAATATGACTTATGCAGTGTTTCTTGTGAATATGCATTCAATATCAGTTCTAAAGGGAAATAATGAATGCACAATAAACATTGTTGAGAATGGATATAAATATTAATTAAGAACTGGGAGCTAATCTTGTCTCTTTAATATAATTTTTTTTTGTTTCCTCTGTCACACTGTATACATAGCATCGACATTTTAAATACACCTTATCAAGCAGTTTTGGTAATGTATGTGGAGCACTTATAATTTAATGTGACTGAAATGGACTTTTACTATATTTGAAAAGTTTACAGATAATGCCATTAAAAACTTTAAAAAAAATATTACTTACTTGTCTAGGACTTTGGCATCAGCACCTTTATTCATTCTAGCCATGTCTAAATGAAAATATTGTATGGCATGTTCCGGTGACAAAAATTGATTAAGGTATTTCACAGCATTACTAATAGCATCTGTTAGTAAAGATTCATGCTTCTTCTTTTCTCTTTTCTTCACTAAATTTAAAATCATAATTGGTGAACCATATCTCCTCATCAGATTATTAAAATGTTTTGCAGGTATTTCAGCATATGGGTCACTGAGATCTATAGAAATGGCTGGTTTGGGAACCATCTTTGATATATCTTGGGACCAATAACTGGGAATAGATCCTCTCATTTGGACAAAAGAACTAAACCTGTAATGAATACCTTAATAAATTTAAGACTTCTTGATCGAGCTGCGGCTTTTACTTTTTTTATTTATTTATTAAGGTAATTGTGTAGAGGTCTACTTAAAACAAAATTATATAAGCATGATAATTAAAAATTAATAAAAATGTACATATGTATATATTCAGCATATTTGTTCAAACCTAGCAAAGAAATTGATAATGTTTCCTAATCCGAATTAATTTTTATTTAAAGAAGAAAATATTATTGCATATCTTATACCATATGGTAGTGAACTCTGTAAACTGACTCTATGGACAGAAAAGGAGTTTGAGATATAGGTTTATGAAGGTGCATGTTTAAAATAGAATAACTTAATGTTTAAAAAAATCTAAATATTCTAAATTAATTCATTGAAACAATATTTTATGGCATATATTCGTAAATATGTTTAGTATCAATATTATACTATAGCCAAATTTTAATATAAATGAATGAAAATTCACCAAATTTAAATTAAGCTAATAATAAAAATACTTTCATGTGACATACTTCATTAGTATGTGGACATAATAAAAATAAAATCTTGCCTTCCAGCTGCAAATGACGAAATCATTGAGTCATGGACAATCTGTTCAGTTTCAACTTCATTAGCAACATCTCCGTGTAAGTTGGCACCTCTTTTCAAAAATCTAGTGCCGGCATATCTATTGCTTCTTCGAGCTATAAGTGTTAAATATATTGGCCTACCAAAAATATTTAAGTTACTTTGTTCAATAAATCCGTGCACAATGTACAGTATCCAGTCTGGATGTAGATAAGAGTGTACCGCTGACAGTAAATGACTGTTCCAAACAAATCTCCACTCAGGGACAGTTCTTATTCCAAACTCTAATTTAGGGCTATTTTCCCTGAAATAGACAGGTTGTATTGTAAACATATTATTACTTACAATTTTTTTCCTACTATCAATATATTATAATAAAAAGTAAAGTTAATGTTGAAGAAATTAATAACAAATTTAAAGACAATAAAAGGAAGGCCATAAGAAAGAAATACTATTTCAATGTTTTTTTTGCTTCCTTGCACAGTTCTAAAATTACTACAAATATATTAATTTTATATTATAAATAGGATATGACCCTGTTTGATTTTATATACTTGTGATTTTACTGTCAAAGATAACAATATTATCTAAATTAGTCACCATTGGTGACAATTTTCATGTGATTTTATGTCAGATTGTATTTAAAAAAATCTATTATTATAGTTGTTAGTGATTAAAAATGTGTACCCCATCTTTTCTTGCCTTTGTTTTAATTGCTGTTTCCATGTTTCAAATATATCTTCATCATCATCTTCATCTTGACATATGCACTTGCTCTCATCACTGTTTTCTAGATTAAGATTTGAATGATATACAGCTGCTGTTATTGGTTTTGGAAACAGTGCCGGGGCTAATTTCCTAGGAGGAGCCATGTTCATTTGCAAAGTATGAGTAATGTCATAGCTATAGCTATAATAAAAATTGGTAGACAAATCTATTGCCAAGAACATTTTTAAATATCTTTGTTCATCTGGATGCAGAGGCTTACTGTTATCACTTGGTATGTATATTGTAGCTGTGTCTTCTATCTTATAAATGGAATGTGGGCCAATCACAGCTATTTTTCTTCTCTTAGTTACTAAAATGATGTAATAACCTTCTAAAAACCTAATAAAGCCTGAAAACACAAATAATTTCATTGGTTCAAACTACTGTTAAAAATAAATACATGAAGGAATAATTTCATATTTTAAAAAAAAATGTGTGTGTGTGTATTAAAAAAATTGAGAGTGATACTTTTATTTAATGAAAAGGAATGTAGAATAGATAATAAAAATTTGCAATGAAATTTTGATCATAGCACAAACACTTGATATAATCATTATTATGGCAGATAATAATAAAGCCTTGGAGACATTATACCAACAACATATTCTTACCAACTATTCCAAAAGCAGAAACAAGTTTGTTGAAACCAGGTGATCTGCTACTTCTGTTACCAAATCCAATCATGTTTAATAATTGGTGTATTTCTTGTTTGTTATACTCCACTTTATCATCTACTAATATTAGCTCTCTCGGATCTGTTCTATCAATTTTAAGCACACGAAATCTAGTCTGCGTGTTATTTGAGCCAATAAGATAAAATCGCTAAAAAAATATTTTAGACAAATTATTGTAAATATATTATTATGGTCAAAAAGTCAAATCCTGGAAATACAATCCTTCTGGTGTGGATTAACAATTTCATTATTGTTAAAACTAATCATTAATTACTTATAGATAATAAATATCTCCTGTCCATGTTAGGGACCAAAATGTTTTTCATTATATTTTCATATATATACAGAACGAATGAAATACTATTTATATAAGTCTGGAGTTGTATATTGTTTTCCATTCAGTCACATATAATATATTTAATAAGAAGGACGTCTACCGATTGAAAAGCCATTATTATTAGTAGGCGTTTGTATTATTGAAAATGTTTAAACAAAAATTGGAGAAATACTTACCGCTTTAGTTTCATAAAGTGCTATTCGTTGAATAGAACTGATTATAGGGTGGAATAAAATATTACGGTTCGACATATTGTATGTTAATTATTTTTATATTGTGGAAATGATTATAATAATAGTTTAAACTTTCACAATATTAATGATATTAGAGACATATGTATAACCATGAAAAGCCATTATAATGTAATTTTACGAATCACTTTTTGTGAACATTTCCAAATAATGTTATTAAATTCTAAATTGAATACATAGTGATGACATTAACATAATAAACATGTCTAATAGAAATGTGTCAAATTTGATATGAATTTGGGTACACTCCTTAATATGCTGCATGCAAATGCAGCGCTACAAGGTATAGCTGCGTTTCAAGTATACTTCAGCATTTGAAGAAAGCAATTGTAAACAGCGACTGTGCCATTTGTATTTTGCTCACACAATTTTGATGTCTATATATTTATAGATACCTGTAAGGATAACAAAAAAAATATGTCACTGGTATGGTGTCATGTCGCACAAGCCCGACAAAGTGCTTAGCAGCATTGTCTGAGAAATTTAATTAATCAAGTCAATTAAATTTATTTTATTAATAATTATTTTCCGCGGAAAATAGTGAAACAGACTTCAAACGCTTTAGTACCTTACGTTTGTAAATCAAATTCAGTTGTTTTGATTTAAAAACGAAACAGTTGGACCGATTTCCATGAAAATTATATGGGACCACTTTGTGTCTATATTTTTTCAAACAAAATGAATTTTTAATAATTGGTTGAAGAAATCAGGAAAAATATATATCAAGAAACATAGTCGAATTGAGAATTTCCTCCTTTTTTGATATCAGTTGAAAACAATCTACTCTAGTTTTCGTTTCAAACGTTCGCTTCCGACGAAAAAACGATCAAAACGTAAATTAAAAATCTCAAGAATTATATTACCATCCGTGCAAGCACAATCGATAGAAGTCTTTCAAGATTGAAATATTAAAGCGGTCACAGTCCATTTTATCTTCAGACTACGATTCTACGTTTTAAATGAATGAATCCTGTTACAATCTTTTCGATGGATGAATGGATTTATGTTTCAGCTCCATATAGGAAATATTAAGCATCTCGTTAGGCAAATATTGATGATTTTGGTTATGCCGAGATCTTTCCATATATTCGTGAGCTTTTCCACGGCTTTTCTTATGGAAAGGAAGACAAACGAGCAGGCCGCCACCTTGTATTAAGTGATCCGGTCGCCCATTAACATACACGACATCTGAAAAGTCGCGAGTGCGTAGTCAACCTGGCAAATTGGATAGACAGGTTTACTAGATAGTATGGGTCGGGATTAGGGATTTTGAGAGTAGTAGGAATGACCATTCCGCAAACCCAAACATCACAGATTCATTATTTTATTTCGATTTTGTAAAGGGTGGTGGTACTTCCCCGGGCGAGCGCGGTAATATAAGTGCAGCAAAAGCTGTTAAAAGATATAACACTCTAGAGACTATGGGACTATGTTTTTTGATCTTTTCTCGCAACTTATAGTGTTTTTGATTGTTAATCCCAGATAGCTGTACTTAATGTCTGTTTGCTGTTTGGATATTGGATAGAACTCTTCATACCATACTTCCTTTTATATGCATATAGTTCGGTATTCAAGATTTTAAAAAGATTCTTGTGCGATATCAGCGACATTAGACAGAAGTTGGCCACTTATAACTCATGACTTGAATCTGTCAAAATTTTTTTTCTTAGTTGAGCAAAGAATTATGTAGTCGCCAATCTGCTGATGTACGCTTGCTTAAAATTAAGCGTATGAATAACGTTATTATTATTTATTTATAAGAATTGGACTGATGTTTACAAAATAACGCGGGCCGCAGGGAAAAAGAGTGCGGGTAGCGCGTTACCGATTAAATGAATCATCGGAAATCTGTAATTGAAATTCTAACATTCCAACTTCCTATTATAAGTCACAGCGTATGCGAACTAATATTATTAAAATAATCGAGCTAATTTCCCAATACATAATTTGATTTCATCAAACTAATAGGATTTGAAGTAGTAGCTCGTTTTGTACATTATATTTTTAATTTTATCCACCCTCAATATTTTCACTTTTAAATAAATATTTAAATAGCCGTCATTTGCTGTTCTTTCACCGGTAGATGTCGTTAAATTATTAAAAGTAAATTTTAAAGAATTTGTTTAAGAATGTATAAAGCAATTTTTTTCAGAATATAAGTTTCCAGATGAAATTTTTCTTTGGTAATTTAGTTGGAGCAGTTTTCACGGTTGTTGCTTAGTTCACCTATCACAAACATTGATTTTCCGCATCGTGCTGCTGCTTGTTTTCAATAAAAGTTAGGTACAACAATGCTCAGGTATTTGCTAACACTTTTCCGGATACATGATATTCCATATCCAAAAATGGAAAATATTAGAGATGTATACGAGGTCAAGATACTGGTATCAAAAACACTTCGTAATAATTGCTTCTTTACTACTTATTTATTTAGTAATTGTAGTTTAAATTACTACGAAATTATTTTGTAGTCAATCGTGTATGAATGCATGTAGAGAGTTCTTTGAAACAATGTTTCTTTTTTATTTTAAATCTGGGATCAGCACATGTACTAACTTACTACCAAAACATCATTGTTGATATGGTGAATATATAATAATATAGGTTTAGGAAAGCAATAGTTATTAAAGAATGGGAATGTTGTGTAACTTTAGGATGTACTTTTTGGACAAAAATCACTATTGGGTTTTTTACCAGGGTCTAAATGCAATGGGGATTATTTCTTAACCAACTTCATAAAAGCAGGAAGGTTCTCAATTTCAATGTTTATGTTTTTTTTATGTACGTTCGCGCATATCACCGCCATGTATAAACCGATTTTAAAAATTCTTGTTTTATCTCATAGGGTATTCTTCCTGAATGGTCCCATAAAATTTTCAGGAAAATTAGTCCAGTAGATTTTCTTTTAAATTAAAATAACAAAAATTGATTTTATGTATTTTTGCGCGTATCTGCGTTTGTGAATCAATTTCAAAAAATATTTTTATATGATGAAGCATTCTTCTTAGATAGTCCCAAAATTTTTTTTAAAAAAATCCAGTTCTTGATTTTTCAAATTTTTTGACCTTTGTTTTTCAAATAAAAAAACCAAAATTTATAAATGTTCGCATTTGTCTTCGCGACTTATTAACTCATTTGAATAAATGTTTTTTTATCTGATACTTGACACTTCCACAATACTTGCACAAAATGTTTATAAAAATCAGATAAGTCTTTTGTTTTTATAATCAAAATAACGGAGATTTGTTTAAAGGTACACATTTAAGGTTCTTATTTTTGTAATTTTCTGTGAAAATAAATTTGTCGCTCTTATATTTAAACGAAAGTTAGAGAGCGAGCAGTTAATTCAAGTGTTGGTGAGTCCGCCGTTGCAGGTTATGGTGACAATCAGTTAAAATGGGGTCTGCATCTGCTTTACACTTCTGAAAAATCTAATGATTTTGCTAGATGTGTTAGGTGCGGACCTGATGAGATTTGTTGTTGGATGGGGCGACTATCACCGCTGCATTTTTGGAATATAGGCATCCAGCTTACGCTCCATATATGTGTGTAAATCTCTGGTATACAATTAAATATATAATGGTTGGTGCACGTCGCTACCACCGGTCTGTGTTCTGTGATCGTCTCACTATCCGGTATATCTATTTAGGCTATCGGTAATTAATTTGAAAGGTCAGCACTGAATCTACCAGCGACTTTTTTTTATAACGAGTACTTCGTGTGGGGATTTCAGCCAAATGCCAAACTACCCACTAAGCCCCGTGGTGTTCCTCCTTCGCCTGACCGGGTCGTGGTTACTACGTTAGTTTATCCACGTTCCGGCTAGGGCTTGACGGGTGTGGAGGGGCTAGAAGTTAAGCCCCCCCCTTTACTCTATGGTGCCCCCTCGGAACAGTATGTGGGGGGGGGGGGCATCATTCACATACACAGATCGCCCGACCTACCGTGTTTGGTTTTTTTTGGTGCAGGCCGACGGTCCCTCGCCGGGACCCTGCGGGGTGGCAGCGTTTCGCCTGCTCGCTTGCGCTTCCGCAGGGCATCTCTCTTGCCCGCCATAACCCCATGCGCAAACGAGGCGACGGCGGCCCAACTCTGCTCGCTGCTAGCTATCGATCGGATGACGGCCGGCAGCGACAGGTCCCGCCTAACTGTGCCAAAGAATGTGGCGTATTGGGCATCCCAGCCCGTGCACACAACGGGCGTGTACTCGGCCGTGTCCACGGCGCCAGACGCGCAGTGGTGACACTCGGGATCCGACTCAATACCCACAACTTCCAGCAGGTAACGACCGAAACAGCCGTGTCCTGTTAGAAGCTGCGTAAGGAAGTCGGCTCCCGATGTCTCGCCTCCACCCACTGGCGCAGGACGGGACGGATGGCGGCGATGAGGCTTTTGCTCACCGAGGCGTCCGCCAACTTTTTCTCCCGCCGCCGGAAGAGATCGTCGCGCTCCCTCTCTGCTCCAGCGAACGATCTATTCCAGGAGAGGTTTTTCTCCTCACAGCCGCATCTGGGCCCTTCTCCGGTAAACCTCTGCCAGGACCTTGGCTTCGAGGTCCCAGAGGAGGCTCCCGGATATCAGGCATGTCGTGCCTGAGATACCCCAAGACGCGACGGTACTTCAATGCCTCCGCTATGGTCGTCCAGGGAATTGTATTGAAGGCGTTCGCGATATCCAGCGACACCGCCAACAACACTTCCCCCTGACCAAAATTTTTCTGGATGCTGTCCCTGAGACGGGAGATGGCTTCGACGGTGGACCACCCGTAGCGGAAGCCGAACTGGCCGTCATTCAGCTCCAGCTCCACCGTCCCCATGTCCTTGGCGAGGCGCGCAGCGAGCACACGCTCGGAAAGCTTGCATGCTTCCTCGAGCAACACGATGGGGCGGTAGGCCGATGGCGAGTCCGCCAAGCGCCCGTGCTTCCTGAGCTTGCCCGTCTTCCACCGTCGTGGGACTCTGCCGGACGCCAAACATTCCGTCAGCAGGGACTGCGTCTCCTCCTTCAGGACCGGCACGAAGTGGGCGAGAACACGCCCAGGGATGCCGTCCAGGCCCTGGGCGTGGTTCTTCAGTCTAAGCTTTTTAACTGCTGCCTCCAGTGCGGCCCCGGACACGGGTGAAATTTCCTCGCCTGGCGCGGCCGGTCCTTCGTGGTCCAGTGTCGCCATCCTCGTTGGCACCCACTCCCCTCTCGTCGGGAAGAGCCTGTCGACCACTTGGGTCGTTAGGAATGACTCCAGAGACCTGGTCAGCGTGGGAGCCCACGGTCGGGGCTTTTGGCTCACAACCTTGTACGGGTGCCCCCACGGATCCCGGTCCAGGCCCTCCAGTCACTTCTTACAAGCCTCTTCCTTTGCAGCCTTTATGGCAAAGAGGAGGGCCGCACGAGCGGTCCGATACGTGGCGAGCAGCGCTTTCTCCTGGTCGAAGTTCCTCCCGCTTCTTATTCTTCGGTAGCGGATGTATCTTCGGCGAGCCACCTGGCAAGCCGTACGCAGCTTGGCCAGGTGCGGTTCAACAGTATCATAAAGCGCGCGGGACGGCCGGACCCACGCGCCACATCAGCGAGCCGCTCGCACCGCCTCCAGGCCGCTAGTCGTATCGTTGGCGACCCATCCCTTCACTATGGCCGCCTCCTTGGCCAGTCCCGAGTCCAGGGCAAACTGATCCGTTTCCACCGTGGACCCTCCCCCGGCCGTCCTCTG
>JAOCPS010550121.1:0-11308 GCA_025505425.1 Graphium colonna | reverse complement strand
CTACCAAATGAGTTAATGAGCATAAACCAGGATAAATTTAGAGCCAGGGCGGGAGAAGCCAAGGAAAAGTCAGGAATACTAATATCTTGGAGAATGAAAGCTTGCCGGGTAGAAGAACTGTCACACAAAACATTAAAGTCTGATATCATCCAATAGATTTAAGAGGTGGTAGAGCAAAACAAATCTTCCCAGCTTTTGATGCACTTCTACGGCTGTGTTCGCCCGGGGAAGTACCACCGCCCTTTATAAAGTCGGTAAAAAATAAAGTATGCATGACTGTCGGGGATGCCTGATAGCCATGTCTACCCTTTTCTTTTCTTATTCCTATCTTCTCCAAGTCCTTAATCCCGATCCCATCCTATCCATTAAACCTATTTTATCCGATCTCTCAGGTTGACAACGTACTCGAAACTCTCAGGATGTTACGTTTGTCAAGGGGTGACGGGATCGCTAACCATCAGGTGAACCGTTTGACTTTCTTCCCATAAAAAAAAGATCTAACAGGGAAGATGAATACGCAAAGAAGTGTAATGACAGTTGAAATCATCTAATACAATTAAGGGACTACGAATTATTGACAAGATGAATTTAAATTCAGTAATTACATTTACATTAGGATAGGGGATAAGGCTGAAATTATGGAAACTCTGAAAAATTTACAGCTCTGACAGCTACAACGTGAAGGCCAGGATTTTGATGTGGGACAATGGCAATTGGTAAAAGGTGATGGATTTACTAAATAAAAGGGCGCAAGCCCAAGCCCTGTCGTCGCTTCTGTCGTCTTGCAGACAACAGAAACCCGAAACCCTGAAATAGTAATAAGGGTGAAGCCATGTCTCTGAGAGGACACAAGCAATAGCAAAGCTTAGTTTACTAAAAGGGTAACTTTGTTTTTCACGATGGATACTTCTACAGTTCTGGACTGGAGAACTGGAGGATTTTCGAAGGATGAGCGCTGATAATTTTGAGCTAGAAAATTGACGATTCCATTTTCCTGAAAAATTTTCCTCGAAACATGACAGATTCTCCTTCATTGTTGGACTCTGAATGTACATATGTCTACGCAAGGAAGCAAATAATAGGTACGCATCCAACCCTCGTATAGAAAAAGATTAAGGCTTACCGAATGTCACCATCCGAATCCAATGTCTCTTCTTATAATAACAGAACTTGGTTAGAATTCTTTTTCAATGACTTCAATGAATTCGGTAATTTTGCCTTCCTTATTCTTCTTTCTCCCGATACAATCAATTATCCCTTTCCAGGCTCCTTGCATAACTCTACTGCACTCTTCCAAGTCCTTCTTCCGTAGTTTTATTAATTGTTTTTTCACTACTGACTCTGTCTGTAATACCTGAGTCTCAAAAATTATTATTTCAATTTTAAAACCCGGTAAAGATCTAAAGAACCCTTTTTCCTACATGCCTATAGCTCGCTCATCTATTCTTGCCAAGATTGTGAAAAGTCTTATCAAGAACAGATTAGAGTGGGTCCTCGGAAACTGCAACCTACTGTCTGATATTCGATTCAATTTCAGAAGAGGAAAAGGCTAACTCTTTACTTAGAAAATTTTACAGCTATTCCTGTTATCCCAGAGAGGCTAATTAACTTTGTTAGCAGTATGTTAATGTCTCGATCTATTCCCGTTCGCCATTGTAATTCTAAACTCCTTCCTCGCTCAATGAGGAAAGGCCGTCCTTAAGGTTCTTTACTAAACCCCCTCCTTAATAATATACATACCTTCAACTTGGACGCTTTCGTAAGATCATACTGAATGATTCCTGAATCCAAATTCAGGACACTGTTAAATTTTTGGGTGTCATTCTGGACTATGTACTTTCAGGACGCCACCATTTGGAATATATTGTCAAAAAATATGAAAAAGATGTGAACATCTTAAGAGCTCTTACTTGGGTTCGTTGGAGCTCCCATCCTTTCACTCAAACTCCTGTCTATAAAGCAGTCATACGTAGCTACTTTGATTATGGTGATTTTCTTCTCGATCCGTATGACAAAATTTCTCTGGCCAATTGGTTAGAACGGTGCGTGCGTTTAATAACTGGTGACATAAAATGCTCTCTAACTAATGCGCTTCAAGTAGAGTGTTTAGATCCAACTTTACACCAGACAGTTTCTGGACGATAATTTTTTTTGTAACATACTTCAAATCATAACTTGGATGAGTTATGATTTGAAGTAGTAGCTTTTCCCTGTCCTTTAGTCACTCTCCTAAATAATTCTCTCTTCAAACTATTGGTTCCATACCGTTCACCCTCTCCTTATTAACTCTTTCAACAAACATAATAATCACGCTTCTCCTATAGAACAACGTACATCAACCCTATTTTTGAAACTCTCTTTGATGCTTTAATATTTTGTCACAATATTCTTCTCAATTTCGATATAGAGAAAGATTACCCTGGAGCTAGTAAAAATTTAAACGTATCTTGGAAATAGTCAGGAACCCAATGGAACCCACTGTTGACAGAGGTTTCAAAATCGTTCCTAGAGAGTGCTGTAGAAGAAGCTGTGTGGTTTCCAAAATCTAAAATAATTTCAAGTGCCCCGCGTTATACTCTGTCTTTACTTAAGAAGCGATTGCACTCTTAAAGGCGAATGTGTCCTTTGTCGAATCCCATAAGCTAGACAAAAGTATATCTTTCTGAGATTCTTTATAGCGTCTTAAAATGACAAAGACACCTGGCAAAGAAATAGACAATTAAGGGTAAATTTGTTGGATCTATCCAACCCACAATTCCTACCAAACCATAGCTTAAAAAAGCATAAGAATGTCAGTCAGTCTACAACCTTGTAGTACTACTGGGTTTTGTTGTCTCCCCAGGTTTTCTAGCTATTATTAGTACGTGACCATTCCTTGCGTGGGTGCGGCTTGGACTCTCTAGAGCATATTATTTTTACTTGTTCATAAGTGAGAATTCACTTATACTAGCGGTCGCCCAGTGGTCGAAATTCGACCGTAATTATTTTAATTTACTTCTATAACTACAGATTCCATACCAAGATTAATGTTAATTTGTCTATTCTTGAAACCAATTATATAAATGTCTTCTATATGTCATGGGACTGAAATGCAATAATGCTTTAGGTATGTAATTTATATAGTTGTGATAAGAAGACTAAAAAAGTAATATGAAATATAAATATGTTGTAAAATTCATTAAAATAAAATACACCTTTAGTATTTATTTCTTAAAATAAATGACAAAAAAAATAATTAAGAAATAATTGTAATAAAACATTTAATTGCTTTCTTTCCATAAAATGTTTCAGACACTTCAAAAATTACCTTTCACGGAAATTAAAAAAATTACATTAAATGGAAATTAAACATTCTTTTGAAAAAAGCCTGTTAACTTCAGATCTGAGAATTTTTTGATTTTGTCAAATGAAAAATTTACATTTCATTTGTGTGTGAACCCTCTATTCATACTATCCAAGCTACTCATATATAAAACCATTTTAAAACCCATATGGTTATATGGAATACAGTTGTGGGTGTCTGCCTGGTGCACTTCTACAGCATTGATAATACAGAGAGTACAAAATTACATTCTGAAAGAAATCTTAAATGGCGCATTTGTGTATAAGAACAGCGGAAGTGCATGAATTTTTAAACATTTCCACAATAATGGAAGAAATTGAAACCCATGCTGCCAAATATAAACTGAGGCTGTCAACTCACCCGAACCAACTCGCTGGGCAGCTTACTTTTCCTGAAACCATACGTCGGCTTAAAAAGCGTTCGGATATCTTTGATGAATAGTAGTCCGGATATCCAGACAATAACAAGGAAAGGGCTGCCCGCACCGCCCTAAATGACAAAAAGCACCCACTTCATCTGTTTATAGTCTTAACGATCGATTGCATTATATTATTGCACAAAAAAATATTTTCATTAATTGTTAATACCCTCTTAAAATCCACACAAAGATACATAATAAGAAGACATAAAATTGTATCAAATAATAATTATGTACATGCAATAAGTACCACTAAAAGAATTGATGACATCTAACATTACAATCATAAGATCATAAAACAAATAAAATCTAAAAATGTTTCTTTTAGACATGTAAAAACAAAAACAAATAAAATCTCATACAATTATGCATAGGTAAATAAATGACTTGAAAAATAAACTAACCTTTTGTAATAATCCTATTTCATTATTATTTTAAATAATTACCTTATGTGGCACATTTTGTTTCATATTTATTAATATATAACTGGATCACATAGACAAAAAATGCAAGATAAAAGTCACCATAATAAGTGTTAAAATCAACCAAAAAAGGTTATCCGAAAAATTAAATTACAATTTATTCATGGCTCGATAATGCACTAATTAAAAATGCGTGAAAAACATAAAACTCGTATTATCATATTACATAAAGCATAGAAAATCATCTTGAACATTGATTTTTGAAAATTCCGCTATTCAATTATAACAAAAAAGGCTATTTTTGAATTATTTTATTGTTCAAATACATTTTATAAAAATTACACTATATCAATTTCTTATAAATAAAATAATCAATACAAATGGTAGATATTATGGGAGATATTAACTTAGATTTGATGCATAATAACTCAAACAAACGACACTACGAGTATTTAAATATGCTAGCTAGTCATGGAATGCTACCAGCTCATACACTTCCTACCCATGGACATACATTCTATGACCATATGATGGTCAAAACCAAAACAAACGCAATCTGCCTAGAAATTGATACAACGCTAACAGACCATTATACAATAGCTTTTAGTCTAATACTTCAACAATATTTACCAAAGAATAACAAAAACAAACGCGTGGTGATTTTATCGGAACTTGACCTAGCAATGCGAGAGATGGACTTTGGCCCTGTACTTAATTGTACCGATGCTAAGATTGCCACCGACACAATAACATCCATCATAACTGCTGCCATAAATAAATATTCCAAATAGGTTTCAGGTACAAAAAGGAAATGCATTCAAAAACTTTGGATAACCAAAGGGCTTTTGAGATATATTAAAAATAGAGATAAGTTACACAAAAAACATAAGAAAGATCCCGATAACGATATCATCACCACCACATACAAACGTTATAGAAACTTTTGTACTTTGATTATCAAAAACACAAAACGAAGGCACGAAAAATAACAAATAAAAAGCGCTCGGAATAACCTAAAAAACTATGGAAAATAATATCAAATATTAGTGGCACAAACCGAAATCTTGACCATTCTGGGGCACTGCTAACGGGTGATGCTCCAAAAGACAGCTTTAACGATGTTAATAATTTCTTTGCAAACGTGGGTAAAAGTCTTGCCATCAAAATATCTTCGAGCCCTAATATTTCAAACTTGAATACTCTTCCAACTCGTACTTCCCTCCAAAGTCTATTAATTACACCAGTACTGGAAGAGGACGTCTTTCAAATAATAATGGGACTTAAAAATAGGAGTGCCGTGGGCTTTGATGTTACCTCAGGCAAAGTTGTCAGACGAAATGCCGCTTTAGTAACCAAACCAATCACCCACATTTGTAATTTGTCAATATCCCAGGGCGTTTTTCCCTCAGCATTCAAAAAAGCCCTCATCAAACCCATTTATAAAAAGGGTCAAAGAGCAAGTCGTCAACTACAGGCCAATCTCCATACTGCAAACGCTATCCAAGATCCTAGAGCGCATAATAAACAATAGGTTAATCAGATACCTCGAATTCAAGAATCTGTTAGCATCTACTCAATATGGTTTCCGTATCGGAAAGTCCACCAACGATGCTGTACACGACCTAATATAATCCATCGTCACTTCATTAGGCGACAAAAAGAAGTGTATAACAATTTTCCTCGACCTAACCAAAGCGCTCGACACTATATCCATCCCACATCTTCTAAAAAAACTAGAGGTATTAGGAGTCCGAGGAATACCACTCAAGTTACTCTCGGACTTCCTGAGCCAAAGAATCCAGCGTACAAAGATAGATGAATGGACCAGCGAAGAAACTTACCTGGACTTTGGGGTGCCTCAAGGCAGCATAATCTCTCTCACTCTTTTCCTTATCTACATCGACAGTCTGTGTCAAATGCAACTTACAGGGGGAAAAATTTATACTTTTACTGACGATACTGCTTTATTTTTCGCAGGGGATACTTGGGAGGATACATTCCAAAAAGCTCAAGAAGGCTTCAATAGAGTGAGTGTGTAGTGAAGATCTAACCTGTTAACCTTAAATGTTAGGAAAACCAAATTATTACCTTTTGGCCTCAAATCAAGTTATTAATCACCTGAAACTTTAAAGATTACAGCCCACAACTGTACGCAGAACAGCCCCAGTTGTCATTTCCTTTCTCTAGAAAATACTGAGACCCATAAGTACTTAGGAGTAATTTTAGATCGCACACTCAGTTTTGCTCCACACATAGAATCCCTGACAACAAGGCTCCGCAAGTTGATCTATATCTTTAAAACTCTGAGGCACGTCGCCGACCGTAGAACCATCTTGATGGTATATAATGCTTTGTGTACGTCTCTCATAATCTACTGTATAAACTCCTGGGGTGGCATTGCCAAGACCACCCTATTAGAAGTAGAGAGAGCTCAACGAATGATACTAACGGTTGGTGCAGGTTGTCCTCTTCTGAGCTATATACATACTGAGACGTTCTCACAGTACGGCAACTATTTATATTATATACTATCCTAAAAAAACATTCCCAGCTTTAATTTGAACCAAAAGTATCCAGAGTTAGACGAAGAATAGGAGCTGTCTGCCCGTATCACCCGCTCAAAACTGCTACACCCAAACACTTTTTCTGCTATCTCGGACCCTACCTCTACAACAAACTTAATAATTTATTAAACATTTACCGTACGCATGTAAAATAATAATAACAAGACACCTAAAAACCCTTGATTATACTGACACAGAAAACCTCCTTAAACTGAACATATAGAAATAAATAGAAATAGAAATTTATTTAACCCAGAAATAGTTTACATAATATCATTTTACAAAGTTCAACACATTTACATAATAAAATTTTATACCAATTGCATTGCGAGTCCTGCACTAGGTTATAACCTGTCTCGCAGGCCCAATCTTTAAATGCAAATCATAAAAAGCAGGTCATAAAAATTGATAAACAATAACTGGTGATAGAAGAAATGTATGTGTGTGTATTGTACTTATAAATATTGGTTACATATATTGTTTTTTTTTCCTTTAACAAAATAATCTAAAAAAGAACTACGAGTCTTCTTCCTTGTAGCCTTATTCCCAAATTACTTAGGGTTGGCTTCTACTTTAACCAAATATTACCAGAATATCAGCTTTTTACACAGAGTGACTTGCATTTGAGTGTCGCAACCCAAAGGAAATAAACTGTGTTCCAAGGTTAGATTAGTTGTCAGGATATTTAAAGTCACTGTCATCCTTAACGATGGTCGCTGGGATGGTTTTTGACTACCAGAACCAATTTTTTGGATGCCCATCCGACGCATGGATCATCTTTCTTTTCAGGAAATTGGGGATCAGCCCACAATGCCCTAACCCAACCATGAAACAACAGTACAAAGTCGTTGTCCCCCCGTGAGACTCGACTATCCTAATGACTAATAGGGTTTTTTGTAACTTATTTTCAAAAGATATCTTTTTGTTGTATGTTAATTATCACATTTGACATTCATTCAACCTTTTCTCGTATTACTCTTTGTAGATTACAGCAGAATCAAAGACATGTGGCGCACACTTGACGGCATTACGTAACTGGCTCCCAAATTCTAAATGATTCGATGGACCCTATAAGAATTATAGGACGGATGTTCCAATTTTCGTCATCGGTGCACTAAAGGGCGATGACGTCAATAATTTGTTCTATTTTTAATCGCTAATGTTTCTTTGTATGCTTTGATTTGATTTAGTTAAGTTTCTTACGCAATAGAACTACATTCATTCTATAATCCGATATAAAATTATCGTAACGAAAGTATTTTCATCTTTAAAGGGTTGCTTCAGTTTTGCAACTTTCAAAAGAAGACCAACGTCTTCTTCTTTTTCTATCTAAAAGGTCTTATATTTTTCTACATGTAATGAATTTAATGTCTATATATCTATTTTTTTATTTATAAGCCCATAGGGACTATTATGCCGTTGGAAATGGTTGATATGCCTTAGTTAAACAATTCAGACATCACAGGAGTATCTGTGTTCAGGGTGACTGGCGAGTCACTAATGATATTAAAAGAGAGCACTTGGTTCTTGATTATAATCAAATTTATGTAATTAAATTAGGAGCATAGTTTTCGGCGCCTGATCAGTTGTGCGCCTAGCTCAGGTCGTCGGCCTCTTGAGTGCCTCACCGTATTCCGAATTCCCAGCCTGACCCGTGTCCGCTAGAATGCATGTTGCATTGCGTTAAATTTTTCGATTATGTTTATTCAGTGGTAAATTAATATTTATTTTTAATAATATTTCTATTTTTCTTTAGTATTGTTAGTACTGAAAGTGATTTTCCAGTCAGGTGGTATATGTGTTTCTGTTAGTGGAATTATGGACCCGGCTTAAAACTTTTTAAATCAAATCATTGTGGTATTCGAGGCGTAGGAGCTCTTGACTTTATTGCATGAATACTGTTAGTTCTTCTGGATCTTCTCTGATAATGAGTGTACCACAGAAATCTATTTTGGTCCATTCTTATTTCCAGTTCATATTCATGTTCTCCCTTATCGTTCAAAAACTTGTGGGATGTTGTACTTTATTCTAATGAGACTTCACGTAATTTGAAAGCAGACCGTAACGTGAAAAAATAAAACAAAATGAACGGTGCTTTGTCACATAGGTATATTTGTAAAAATCTGTCATTAAATGGAAAGGCAGGACCTCAATCTATGATTATATAACGAAAATCTTATTATTTCTGCCTCTACGTCATTTTAGGAATAAAACTGTATTGAGATCTTCAGTGTAATCACCATATATCATATTATGTCTCTCGCAGGTAGACTCAGCTCCTAGAAATTTGGGCAGATAACAGAGTTGGATACTGCTCGACTTGTTTATTTCAGTTATATCCATAGCATCTTGTACAGCGGTTTCCTATAGAGTATGGTAGCAGATATAAACGTTTTTTTTTTCATTCTTCCAATAAAGCTATTCGAGCAAGGAGTATCATCGGAGTCCGGGAAATACTCACGGTTGCTTATCAGTATATTTTTTTTATATTATATGTCGGGAAAAACATCCACTGTTACTTTACGCGGACTAAATAACACCAAGCTTTTGTTGACAAAAGACAAACAAATCATTTAAGGTCTATTGATGTATAATAAAAGTCGGTGGTCTATATTAGACCTGTCATTTGATAAATTTAAGCATAAGATTAAAAATAAACTTTTACATAAAACGTACTACACTGTAATGGAATATGTTCATATTTTAAAGGTACGGCAATGATACTATTGATACTTACGCAGGCCAAAAATAAAATATTGTATTCTAAATTTTGTAGATGAATATAATTCTTAAAGACCAAGACTCAGTACTTCTCAACAGAACTGCTTTCCAAGTGATACTACTACAATGTGAAAATTAGAATTTTCGTAAGAATCTATGTGCACTATATACCATGAATATATTTTTAACATAAAGATATTTTGACAGTGGAAGAGCATAACATCTTTTCACAGCTTTTTCTGCACATCTACAGCTACGTTCGCCCAGGGAAGTTCCACCACCTTTTATAAAGTCGTCATAAAACAAAGTATGCATGACTTTTGGGGTTGCCGCATGACCATGTCTACCTTTATCTTTTCCCACTCCTGGCTCTCTTTATCTAATTTACCAGGTTGACAACACACTCACAACTCTTCAAAGGTCGTGTGTGTCTATGGGCGACGGGATCGCTTAACATCAGGTGAACCATCTGCTCGTCTGTTTTCCTTTCCATGAAAAAAAAAAATGATTTGCAGCTCACAAATGGCGTGAAAAAATGTCCATTTGTATTATTTAAAAATAGAAAATTGTATTCTCTTTTAAAAACTAGTCATTTATGTAATATTAAGGATGATCATGGGCAAGCGATTTTTGTACTCTACAAAAATCACTGCTTTACATAACACCTTGACGTTAGACAAGTAACAGCAGTGTGCGGGAATTATGCATAGGTTCATCAATATCTATTTTTTTTTCAATATATTTCTTTGACATTTGGTTTAGATTTACATTAGAACATGTAAATGTCACTTCGGCAGACACCCTGAGGCCTTACACAGTTGCAACGTTAGCCGTCACAACGCATGAAGCTTGAGTGGGATCTGGCAATTATATCAGCAAAAAGGCCCGACGTCCGCCAATCTGTCTGTGCGGGTGCAGATGGTGGCAAAAACATTGCAATCGGTCTAATAGCCGCGGCCCATAGCGGACGCCGCACAATACCCACAGTTGACAGTCGATACATCAGTTTACAGTTTGACAGCTAAATTGTTGCCACCGTACGGTCGGCACGGGAGTTGCCAGCTCGAAATGGCCGTCTCCTATTTTTTTCACGGCAACGAGCCTAAAAGGATGGATCGCGGATCGATTCTAAAATTATTCAGTTTCTTTGCCTCTTTTCTTTATCGGGATCCATCCTGGATCCTTCTTAGAACGTTTTCTTTGGACGCACTGCTTTTTGTCGCTAGGTTATATATCTTTCTAGGTTCGAACTGATGTACGGGCGTTTGTAAATGTGCTATGCACGTCTGTCGTGTTTATTCAGTACTACCATTTAGCTGAAGTTCTATACTAGGAGAGCCCATATGCAGCAAAGTCTGAATAGTGTGAAGGTTTGCACATAATCCTTCGTTGATCGGGAAAAAACGTATGTAATCAGAAAAGGAACGTGTGTTTGTGTAAAAATTATAATGTGAGTTCACAAGAAGACTGCTTGCACACAATTCTAGACTTATTTAAAATGAGGTATAAGGATATAAATTGTTTCAAATAATTAACTATTCCTTTTTTATTTTAAAAACCATCTGCACGGTATTAATAAAAATACTTTTACGGGCTAAATTCCTTAATGTTTCCATTTCAGTTTTTTATGATATTTTTATTTTTCAGTAAACATGATCTCTAATCTCTAATGCCAGGTTAGACTTGAAATCACATATATAATTGTATATTTGACATATAATTTGTCTATTAATGGTTTATAACATAAAAGTATATAGTATAGTTGAAGGTGGTAGAGCATAACAACTTTTCACAGCTTTTGCTGCACTTCTACGGCCGTGCTCGCCCGGGGAAGTACCAC
>JAOCPS010550010.1:0-11310 GCA_025505425.1 Graphium colonna | reverse complement strand
GAATATTGCTAATTAAACGGTCTTATAGAATTGTATACAATGGACGTCCGCAAAGTAACGCCTGATTCTATTAATTACCTTGATGATGATTCACCTATAATTACTGACTGTGTATAATTACTGTACTGTGGCGTCCTCGAAGTTGTTAGGAAAACCATTCCAGTACTTAAGGATTACTAGAAAGATGCCGTGACCGACGGTATTAAAGTCATTTGAAAAATCAATTAAAATCATTACTGTGGCTTGGATAT
Organism: Graphium colonna; assembly: GCA_025505425.1. NCBI lineage: Eukaryota > Metazoa > Arthropoda > Insecta > Lepidoptera > Papilionidae > Graphium > Graphium colonna. The sequence goes on along the minus strand of JAOCPS010550010.1, from coordinate 11,059 downwards.
TTTCTAATACCACCAGTCACTTTAAGGAGAGCTCTAGTAGTACTGTGACCAGGTCTGAAGCCCGATTGGAAAGGCCTTATTAAGTTATTTCTAAGTACAAAGTTGGAAACTTGTTTCAGCGTCAGAGCTTCAAGTACCTTAGAAATAAAAGGAAAAATAGGGATAGGTCTATATTGAGCGTGAATTGAAGGATGTTTATGTTGGAGTACTTAGGGAGAGGGTGGACTAAAGCATTACGAGAAAAATTAACTTTATGGGTAATAGCTGAAAGAAGGTAATCAAGGATAGGGATTTTCATGCCTTAGCCGATTTTGTCGCATCCGACTGCATTTGACTTGATACTTGAGATTATGTGTGTGGCAAGGGTGCGTCAAACATTATAAATGGGAAATTGTTTAACAAGTTGCTGATCTATTGATAAAAAGTTGAGTAAATAATCGTCTGCACCAAGTGTCTCAAAGAGCTTCGAGATCGGCGGGGCATGAAGAAGAGACATTATCAAGGATATGACGACGTTTAGAGTTACGTATCTTCTGATTACACCGATTTCTTATAGTTTTCTTTAGATACTAGTTCTCTTCCGTATGTTCTCTTTTAAATATACGAAATGCACAATCTTTTTGACGCACAATAAAAGTAATATTGCAGTAAACGAAAAAAATAGACCTTATTGCATGGAATTCTAAAGTTTTTTTTCTAAAGTTTATGGAGAAGGAGGCAAACGAGCACACAGCTCACCTAATGTTAAGTGATCACACCACTCATGGTCTCCCACAACACCAGAGTAGTTACAGCCGCATTGCAGACCTTTGAAATAAGAGAACGCTCGTTTCTTGAAGGTGCCTAACTTGTATCGTTCCGGAAATACCGCTATTTTCTTAGGAAGTTATTTTATTTATTAAATTATTATGTTTTTCATAAGTCCTCAATAGGTGTACGTTAAAAGATTCCATTAGATACATAAACACTAATAAATCTAATAAAAACTGGTTGAAAACAAAAGTGCCATTGATCATCCTACATTAAGCCTTTTTTTAGTGTCTTAATATTATAAGTATTTGAAAATTTCCTTTTTTTTTGAAGGATGAAACTACTTTATTATTTACTATATGTTTTTACTAAACTATAAATACTAAATAAAAACATTATGTTAAACTTTCTATTTTAAGCCATTAGTTGGCCTTGTGGAGTTTCTAAATCGCGCTATGTTAATTACCTAAGCAAGCGACGCTATTTTGGTAATCAATTAACAGCTAGTCAATAATAATATACATACTTATGCTATAAATAATTTTACCTGTATTTTTTTTACACCAAAACTACTGAAGAAAATTTGTAAATTTTCATATAGACGCTGACTACACCTTAAGAAAACTACTTTTTTCACGAAAATAAATCTGTCCTCTTTCATCACAAGGCAACAAGTTTGTTTATTTGCAAAAACCTTAACAAGGTTTTGCCTCTTTTAAATTTATGATATTCTAGTGGTGAAAATCTTTGACATAAAAACTCTATACACACACGAAGTGTGGATACTAGCTAGTATATATAGTAAAGAGAGACTACGGATTTAGAGAACGTCCGTTGCTCGAACTGATATTTTCTCTGGATTATATATACAAAAGTTGAGGTTGAAGAAAATACTTCATACATAACAGAAGTTCAAAGCGAGGTTCAATTTTGAACTGCGATGTTATTACAATATAGTTTAAACTTACTAGTCACATGCAACTAGTATTTTTATGAAGAAATCTAACGTTAGTTTGGAGATTTAACTAAAATACTGCAAATTTTAATTACCACAAGCTTTAATTTGACAGAAGTTTTTAAGAAAAATTTATGTCAGGGATGAGATTTAAAAAAACACCTACATCTTACTTGCAGAATTCTAATGGAGAAGAATTTTTTTGAGAAAAATATTTGTTTGTTAAATCTAAGACTTTCGGTGGAAAGGAAGAGAGAGAGAGAGAGAGAGAGAGAATATCTGTTTGACAAATACTAACAAAAATTTGATAAATTTGACCCCAAGCACATGTAATACCTGTGCTTGACAAATATTTTTATTTGTATGATATCTTATTTACCACACTTTATCTCCACGCCTAGGGTTAGGAAAATATGCCCAAAGATATTCCGCCAATCCACTTTTTCTTGTCCTAATTTTAAGCACTGACGATAAAGACTAAAATAAAGAAACAATCTTGTACCAGCGGCTCTTGCCGTAGGTTAGTTCGCTCTGATAAAATATTTACATAATAACATCTTAAAACTTCCATGTTTTCTATATTGATACAATTTTATTTCATATGCATGGGATTGTCCTTCAATTATAAACCCTTAACCTTCAATTACAAAGCCTCAAGGGGCTAAAGTTTGACTCGATCGGAGTGAAATCAGAAACAGAAAATTTTTCAATACCCTAACCAATACCTGGAATGGCTTAGTTTCAAGCCGTTTTAATCAAACACGCGAATATGGATCATGAATTTGAATCATGTTTTATACATGAGATGTTCATCGCCTGGATTTATATATAAAACGGAGTTTTATCGGTAGTTAATTCAATTTTAAGAAACAATTTTCAAAACACCGTCTCAAAAAATAAATTACAGCAAACGAGGGCATTCATTTGTACAAGAGAATAATAGTATTCATTTGCATATGACCTTCTAAAATACAATTATAACAACTATGTATAACGATGTACACTGTTATAAATAAATTACCATTTTAATTGAAAGATTAATATCAAAGTCTTTAATGGCAAATGTGGCATTTAATAGATTTATTTTTGAAAAATAAAGTGTATCCATTTAAAATAAATAAAAAAAAAACTTTTGATCTGATGCAAACACGGATGATACATCTTTTAATTCAAATATATTTATAATTTTGAATGTTGCTTATATCTATTGATATAATTACAGATCTCATAGTCGCTATCACTATGTGTTGAAGTAAATATACAAATCCTTTGTGTTGATTATTTAATAGATAAATAACCTCATGAACGACGACGTGGTATAATATGTGAATTTGTCTTATATCTAACAGGCACACAAATAATTTGTACCTGATATCAGAAATACCATATAAAAAAAATTATATACAAAAACATAAGAAAAACTTTATACCCAACTGCTACTATTGAAAAATTTAATCTTTACGCATATAACTATAAATTTTTTAAAAAATATTTAAATCAAATATCTGGAATTTGAACTACCTTATTGATTGTCAAAAAAAACTACCACCGGTTATGATAGAAAGCCGCTGACCTCAGAAAAACCGGTATAAGAAACTCAGCAGGACCAATGTTTTTAAATAATCTAGTAATAAATATGTTTTATTTGAGTTGAATTAACCCGTAGAGACCATTTTATTGCCAGAGTCCTATCAATGGTGTATTCATTAATGTTATATTACCTTTTTAATATATAAACGTTGCTTAAGATTTTTTAAACTTATTAAGTAAATAATATTTAAAGATTTTTGGGATTTTGTTGTAAAGTGTATAAATATTTACATATTACTGCTTAGCCTTGTCACAGGAAGAAATAATCTATGTTTTTCCTAATATTTACATTATGTATAACGTTATATTCTTATGTTAGAGGACTTATACAAAGTCTTCAACATGTGTTGAAAAGCAATAGGCAAATTACTTAATTATTCTTTGAGAATAAGTTATAATTTGTAGATTTTAGAGATTGTCCAAATAGCTCTCTTTTGAAGAACGAAGGCGGTACTAACATCAGCCGCGTTACCCCAATGCAGAATGCCATAGAACATGAAAATTACTAAAAACACTAAACGAGCCGTATCCATATGAGTTGATTTTTTCATTTAATCGCATAAACTGCTTCTCTAATTATATTTGGCAAATTACTTATTTTGATGAAAAATTGAAAAGGATCAAGAACAGATCCCTGTGGGATCCCCATATTCACCAGGACCCCAAGAGATCTTTTGTCATTCATCTTAACCATCTAAAATTAATGGCTCAAATACGAAGTCAGAAGTTTAAGTGCGGTATTTCTTATGCCACAGTGGCGTAACTTAATGGCCAAGATTTCGTGTTGCATGAAATTAAATGAATTGCTTAGTTTATAGAATATACTTAAAGCATCCTGCGACGATAAGCAAACTTCGAAAATAGTCTTCATAATTTGTAAAGCCAAAATGCTTGTTTCTAAGAAGACCTTGTGCGATAAAATATAAAGGTATATTATTTAATATTGATTTTTCGAAGACTTTACTAAAAGTCGGCAATACAGGAATTGGTTTGTAATTATTGGGATCTTTGAAAAATTTTAACATTAAACGACAATAACTTAAATTTTTACCCGACATATTTATAACATCATACTTCAACCGGTAGAACCACGCGTCTTACATATAGATCTTGCCGTAATCTAGGCCGCTCAAACAGAAAAGTTTCACCGCCCAAAACGCAAATCTAACATAAAATGAAACCCATGAAAACTTTCCGCCCTCGTCTATTTTCGAACCAGTTTTTGAATCTAAGTGCTAAGACCTTTGGGTAGCTTTAGAGTATAACAGTACTAATGGTAATACGAAAGCTTTTTACTTGTGTGCAGTTAACCTACCACCTCTAGTAAAAAATCACATCTTAGATATGTTTCTAAGCAACTTTAATCTAATAATTGAACAAAAAAATATTGACAATATCATATTCATTGGAGACTTTAATCTCAGGTCAATAACTTCGAGCTCTTCTAGTAAACATTAACATAATGGCACTCTAGGTCAAATATTCCAGAGAATTATTCTGTGGAAAGATACAACAGTTCGGCACTCCCAAATGAAATTTTACCATGTTTGAAAATAAAATGGACGACGTCCTTAAAAACCTAAAGATAATATTATATCTATAACCGGGTGAGGCGACTTTAATGTAGATCTGATACGACTAATACATCTAAGAAACCAATGTTTAAGCTCATTCATCATTCAACTCATCTCATTTAAATATTTTAAATTAACAAATATGTTCTGTTCTTATACTGATTTGTCATACACATGTATAGATAAAGTGTTCTTTCACCATGAAATATGACAAATCAATTATAAGTAATTTAAGTTCTGATCACTTTAGTCTTCATATTTTTCAATTGGTTGTAAAAATACTAAAACCATAAGTAAGAATTCACATGCAGACCTGTGACTAATAGTAGAATACATTCCTTTAAATATTAAGTTGCTCAGCATCTCTCATAAAGACATGACAGTAGACAATCCAAATCAGTGATATAATAACATGTTCAATTTTTTTTCTTTCTTAAATAATTACTTTTAATGATGTTTTTAAATCGGTATAATTGCAAGTAGGTCAAGACTACAATTTAGTGACCGAAAACCGTGCATGTACGTAAAAGAAGAAAAATGCTTTTTTAATTATTCAACAGGAGGCAGTGGAATACCCCGGTAACCTATAATCGAGTTAAAAGCTTTTCTAAATTTTTAAAAAGGTATGTATTCAAGCAAAGGCAATTTATATTAAACATTCAAGTAATAAAAAAGTATCTGAAAAACTGATTCAATTTATAATAAATAATGTTCAATTAACATCAAGTTGAGATATTTTAAGATGTTCCAATAAAGGTTACATTATAATCATTAGATAGATGCATTTAACATATTGAAGAATAAGACATGATAGTGCGATCACCAATTTAAGTTTCTGCAAATGAGGTAACAAAAATATTTAAAAGTATAAATATAAGTATATTAGTAACGTATGGAGAATTTCAGTTAAATTAATAAAAACAATAATGCCACGTATCACTACAAATGGAACATATTTTTTATAAATGTAAAGATACAGGAACTTTTTCTAATCTTATGACATTTAGTAAAATAAGACCTTTCATTAAAATTGGTGAAAAAACTGATCCCGGATTGACGGACTTATATTAAATCACTTATTATCACATTTAAATATAAATAATATATTTTACAATGAGCAATATGGATTAACGAAAGGGAGGTACAACGCAACAACCAATAGGTGCGTCGAACTTCTTAAACATATTTTTTTTATCTTAAACATATACTTTTAAACATATTTTGATGACCGTTTGGCGCAGTTGCCAAGACTGGATATTGAGTATTGATTTTTGTAATCACGTTGTGTTTATTGTAATTAAAAATAAATGATTGTGAATAGACTAAAAATAGACTATTATTAAATAAAAACTATGTGAATACACATATTTTGAATTTGAATTAAAAGAAAGTGTTAAAAATTTTTCTTACACAAGATTTGCTTTTTGTAAAATGCTTTACAAAGTCGAGCGTAGCATTTGTTATAAAGCAAAATCTATATTGAATATGTTATGTCCTTCCGAGAAATCCTGTAATCCATATTCTTTGAACTTTCAAAAAAAAAGTTGTTTGTACTAAATTCTTGTAAACCCTATGTTTCGACACCTTTTTACGTGGGTCTATAGAAATTAAATAAAAATTTTAAAAACCACCGACACAAGAAATACAGATATATTCTGATTGGGTCTGATAATAAAATTATGTAAGAACAAAATATCACCCATTATTAAGTCTATAATAAAGTCCATTTCAGTATACGTTATGTATACAGTATGTGTTAAAAACATCTTTTACCAAAATGTTAATATAGTGCTATTTTCGGACGGGCTGACCTAATCTTCATGATGGCTAAGAACCATTTTTAGAAAACTTGCTTTCAATAAAAACCTGCATTGAAATTGGTTGATACGTTGAGCTATAATGCCAAATTTATCACCACCTCTTTTTGCGTTGGTGTTACAAAATAAAGAAATTTGGACGTTGTTTTATACAGCCATTATTCACATTTAGCTTCTAAAGCGACTTGAACTGATAAGTCTTTCAACGATTGTTAATTTGCATCTAAAAATCTATTAAACCAATTCGGTAATACGATGCAATAACCTGTATAGTACCTATAAAGAAAAATATGTCATTATGAAAGAAAGGAGAAAATTTTAACATAAAATCTTTACCTATTACTTTAAAAATCAACCAAATTTTATTTTAATATTATTAATTCTTTTATTTGAAATGTTCCTATTCGTACATTATTTACTTAGAAGATTAAATTTTACCGGGAATATCCACTAAAAGCTAGTAATTTCAAATAAATATACAATTATTTTCTTTGGCCAGTCCAATCTAGGTAGCTGTACGGCTTTATTTCACTCCTCATAACGTGCTTTATCTATTTTATTACTTTGACTTTTAATATTTTATACCGATATTTTATTATCTTGTTTTGATTTATTTATTATCAGTCGGTGGCTCAAATTTGTTTTGCCTTCTAATTCTATTTTTATAAACGCGGAAGCGATTATAATAATAAAATTCCATATGATATGATGTTGCATGTTGATACACTCCTTATAATCCGAGTAAAATAAAAAAATGTTTTTAGGTATAGGTATCATACGAATTGCTACGTTAAAAATTCTCCAAAACTAAGAGTAAAACCGCAGGAAATATTTATTTATAAAAAAAGTTATTTATAAAGAAAAAATATTTATTTATAAAGAAAATATATACCGGATCACAAAAACTTAGGTTGGGGATGATTTATATCAATAGGATATCATACAATTAAGTATGTAAAGCAAGTATACCTAATTTTTTCTAAATCAGTCCACTGCTATTTAAAATGTTCTAGAGCATAATATCTTTTCACAGCTTTTGCTGCACTTCTACGGCCTCGATCGCCCGAGGACGTACCTCCGTCACTTATAAAGTCTGCATAAAATTAAGTATGCATGGCTTTTGGGGTTTGCCGGATTCCCATGTTCACCCTCTACTTTTCTCACTCCTCCCTTCGAATCCTTAACTCCGACCCCATCCTATCCAATAAACCTATTCTATCCGATTTCCCAAGTTGACAACGCACTCGCAACTCTCCGGATGTTGAATGTGTCTATGGGCAACGGGATCGCTTACCATCAGGTGAACCGTCTGCTCGGTTGTCTTCCTTTCCATAAAAAAGCTAAGTTGTGAGAAATGAACATGCTGACAGACAGAAAAGAGAAATACGGAACCATAAAAAACACATACAAAGTATAGCACGCTATGAAAGGATTTACCGTTAAACAGGCCATAATTCTAAGCTTGTAAGTCCCTCAGTAGAAAAGTAGGCTTATCGTTGCTAAATGAGCTTTGAGGTAATTATAACGCAACGTGCACCTGTCTGCATCAATAGACAACACTTCACACTATAGCTTTAGAATCATACCCTTTTATATTTCTAGTTAATACGAGTGTTTTCCCATATTTTAAACGACTTCAAGAAGGAGGAAAGTTCTAAATTCAAACGCTTACATTTTTTTAATTACGTTCGCGCATATCTCCGCTATTTATATATCCGCTTTAAATAAAATTAGAGTATTCTTTCGGAATGGTCCTATAAATGTTTCAGGAAAATCTGTTCAGCAGTTTTTCTTTAAACCAAAATAACAAAATTGATATTGTGTATTTTTGCGCGTATCTCCGTCATTTATGAATCAATTTCAATTGTTTTTGTATTATAGTTTTTTTTTAAATAAAATAAACAAAATTTAGGAATGTTCGCACATACGAGTATCTCCGCAACTTATGAACAAATTTGAAAAATATTTTTTAACTGATAGGGTAAATATTCACAACATTCCTAAATATTTTTTATAAATATTAGATTTGTAGTCTGTTTTAAAAATCAAAATTACGAAGAATAATGTTTTGGAAGTACACTTTTGAGGCATCTGAAGTCGTTCTTGGTAATTTTCTGTGAAAATAAACTTACATCATCTTTTCATTGTGCCTGTTGTTTTTTTTTTAGTATATATACAAGCGTACACCATTATAAAATACTAATTCATTTATAAATATAGATATATCTATTTCTAATTCTTGGTGCAATATTTAATTCCTTTTTTTCTGAAATGAGAACTTATTCTGAGGAAAAGAAAATTATATATTGTATTATCTTCAGGCTTTTTTTAACAAAAGCTTTTAAAAAGTAGAATCTACATCACATGATATGAAACTAGAAATCCAGCAAAGGTCAAACTTCTATCGTATTTTTAATACTTTTTATCTTATTCTAGTAAATGTCAAAGTTGTCAATTAGCAATATATTCAAAGAAAATCGCTATAAATATTATATGTTTATGAATTATGTCATCGTGGTGTATAAATATACTTAAATCAATAATAGGAATCATTTCTCACATTATATGTGTAAAAATTCCTATTAATTGTACATATAATAAAATGGTCAATTGCCGATTTTTTTCCATAGGCGATATTTAGAGATAACCAATGTAAGCGGTCGTTATAACAGCATTGAAAAGAATAAACTATTTTTGTTTTTTTATGGAAAGGGAGACAAACGAACATGCGAGGGGAATGCGTTGTTAACCTGGGAAATTGGAGAGAAGGGGATTATGGCATGTAATTGGGCCAAGAGGACAGATACTTTATCTGGATTAAGGAGTGAGAAAACGAAGAGCGGATGCATACTTTATTTTACGCCAACTTTGTAAAGAGCGGTGGTACTACTTTAAGCGAGCGTGGCCGTAGAAGTGCAGCAAACGCTGTAAAAGATGTTATGCTCTACCAACCTGGTTATTCTGTCTCTGCAGATTACACAAAATCGACTGCGTCAAATTGGATGCATTTTTTACAGTAGTAGGTGTAGATCTAACTTAAAACCTAGGTTTATCCACCACGGAGCCAACATGCAACAGATACTAGTATCTGTTGCATGTTGGCTCCGTAGTGGATTGTGTCCTATACCGAGAGTATAGGACACAGTCCACCACGGGGAGAGAGGAAGAGGAAGCAGTGGGATATTTTTTTATTTTAAATTATTTTTTATAATAAATGAAATTTATTGAGGACAACATCTTACATATAGTGATTGCTTTATTCGCTAATTGTATGTTACCAAATTTGTTTCCTTCTTATCTTTTCTTTTCAATGTTTCTTTTTATTTTCTACCCAATAGAAATAAAATATTATGAGTCGTTTGCTCTAAGGCTGTAGCCATTCTAAAAATGTTTTGATTATCCACTTTACGGTTATCACTTACTATCCCGTGAAACTGTCCGCTTTACACTCCTTATAATCCGAGTAAAATAAAAAAATGTTTTAGGTATAGGTATCATACGAATTGCTACTTAAAAAATTCTCCAAAAACTAAGAGTAAACCACAGTAAATATTTATTTATTTAACGTATTTATTACGAGTTTTATAAAAATATATTAGCTTGGATATCTATTTACATGAACTTTAACTGTGCCAAATTTCATTTTTTCCATCCTCTCTGTTCTCATGAAAGAAAAAACAATGTCTGAACTTTATTTTATAGTATTGATTGTATGATGATGATATTAGTCTAAATTCTACAAACATGTATGAGAGAAAGACTATTCAATGTGCATTAGCTAATAGATTTCTTCTAAAATAAATAATCTGTCTACTCATCAGATCACAATCAGGTCAACCGGTGAAATATACTAGATCTTGTTTTTAAATTCATTTAATTATTAATGTTAGGACCGCCTTCGTAGCGCTTGCTTTACACACCGGAGATCTTGGGTTCGAACCCTGCGGGAGGACAACATTTTTGTGTTGTTGTTTCTTGCTTGGGTTAAGGCAATGCGGGCTGATCACCCGATTGCCTGAAAAGAAAGATGATCCATGCGTCGGATGTTCATATAAAAAGTCGGTCCCGGTTGTCAAGAACATCTTTGAAAGTAGTTATAGGATGCACTTGCCTTCAAATATCCTGACAACTAATTCATCCTTCGAATTCAGTATATCCCTTTAAGTTGCAGAGGTTAAATGCCATTAACTCTGTGAAAAAGTGATATTTAGGTAATATTTGGGTGGATTAAAAGCCAGCCCCAAGTAACTCGGGTAAAAAGGCTAGAAGCCGCCAACTCTAAACAACGAAGGGCTATTTTAATTTAAACAACTTTACGGATTTTATCGCGGTTTATTTTTAAATTTTATCACCCGACGTTTCGAACCCTTTAC
>JAOCPS010549682.1:0-11311 GCA_025505425.1 Graphium colonna | reverse complement strand
AATTATAATGTATATAAAAAGTTATGTTTATTTCTAACTGTAAATAATATACAATTATAAGTAAATATGTATACAAATAATATTTTAGCATATGAAATATTTTATCAATTACTGTTTCTTTCCATAATGTAATTTTTTTTATTTTTTATTAGAGATAGCTTTATAACCTACTGATCCTATCCTTAATCCGATGTAAATTTCGTCCGATGTAAAATTCTTTTCCTTTACTATTCCGTTTTCTTACCTTTGTCTGTGGCAATACGCACTACGTGAAGCCAAAACAAGATAAAAAAAAAGACTATTACTATCGCAACAACACTACACCGTTATAAGCATAGAGAAAAGTAATATGTTATTATACATATTGTTATAAGTCCGTTATTTGAATTTTGTTTGTTGTGTTTAATTATTCATGTAGGAACAGAAAAATGTTATTTATTGATGGCTTTTAGTTGATAAAATATTACGATCACATTTTACTAAGATGAGTGTATATAAAAATCATATCAATGATCCCCTAGCTGGTAAGAGAAACTATTTTAACACTTTTGACGTTGTTGTTAATTTTTCCAGTATTGTTTCGTTTTTTTGAATAATGGGTTGTATATTACGCAATTTTTAGCTATTTACAACGAAGGACATTGGCGAGTGAATAAAGTATCTCCATTACATAGTTTACAAACAAATGCAGTTAAATTGAAACAATATACATCGAAAATTCGCCAAGCTATTGCCAATACGGTTCCCGCTAATTCAACTATTAAATTCACTGTACTTTTAGAAGTTCAACCAAATCTCAAATACTCCGAAGATGATTCCGAAGGGCTAATGGTACTGTGCTAATTTAATTTGTTCAATATATTGATCTAAGAATAGTAAAAGTTTTATTCTTTTCAACTGATTGAATTAAATAAGAAATTTCCCATGCATTTTATTCAAGATTACAGTATCATCATCTCAAGAGAATGTTAATTCAAAAATGGTATATAACAGTATTTTGCTGTCATGGGGCTTAAGTAACAAAGTAAGAGATGCTGTTCATTTACCATACATGCTGGAGCGTGGTGAACAAAGGATTGGAACAGCTGTTAAAGCTGTTCTTCAAACTATATTTGATTGCAATATTAAACAATTCATATTTACACAGGTATTTTACATAAAACATGTATTTATTATTAATAGTAGTTATCATAGTTACATTCATATTTGAATTTTAAGTTCGTTCATTCATATTTGAGTGTTTTTTGTTAAATGTAATTTTTTTATTATCATTGGTTTGTTAAGATTTTTATTGTTATTTATTCATGTGCTTCAAAGTACTAATGATAATCCTAATCCTTATCATTAATTCCAGCATCAACTCTTACAATTTGGGTTCAACTTTGTTGAAAAAGAAACATCTCGCAGCACTGATCCCTTTATATTCTGCTACAGGACTCAAGACAATCATAAAAATAAACTCAGTTTGACATTTGAAATTGGTGATGTACTCATTATTTGGAATGGGTAAATAACTTTTTATTGGCTTAATGGTCTTTAAAATTATATTGATTAGTTTAGTTCTAATGGCTTACTAAAAACACTGCTGAGTTTTTAGTACACTTTTTGCATGCTGTGTTTACACTTTTGGCATTTGTTTACTATAATGACATATCAAATTTTTGCTTTTATAACCTTGATTAAGTGAAATATTGTTATCATAGGCAATCATTAGTTTCTGAAAAAATATATATAAATTTTGTAATTTCTATTGAGCGTCATCGTTGCTAATCTGTGAATGTTAATGCTGCTAAAATAAATTAAATGATTTTATATGCATAAAATATATTAAAAGAGGAAGACTTCCACTCACACACACACACAAACATGTCGAGTAATAAAATTATGATTGGGGTGCCCCATTTCAAAGCTCCAGTAGGATAGATGTTTTCTTTTTACAAGAACATGGTGACAAAAAGTAAGTTGCGATGTTAATGCACAACTCAGGAATGTCCAAAATTAAGAATTTAAAAGTAAACATAAACTAAGATATATAATTACTCATACATTTTATTATAAAAGTTCATTAATATTAAAGAATTGTAATAAAAATAATATTTCAATCTCCTCATGTTTAACATATTGCTGATCTTTTAAGATTGTTGTTTATCTGAAGAGAACCAAATATTATTAGGCTGGTTGAAGAAACTACTTTGTTTCTGAAATTTAATTCATTTATATAAATATATATATATATAAATAAATCTTTGAGATGGTGATTTTTTGATTTTGTGATTCTAAAATATTTTATATGCCTTTATTATAAAATTATTATTAGAACCTATTAACCAAAATCATACTGATGTCAACCAGTATAAAAAGATATGAAGCATAATTATATATTTTTTTTCAGAATAAAAGAGGAGTTATCTAAGATCTCGGAACAAGTATCATTAGCATACCAAGTTTTGCAAAATCAAATATTTTACACTGTTATGCTAGATGTAACATCACTTGATTTGTGTGAAGTTACCCTTTCTAAGGCTGAGGTAAAATCTAATGGCACAATAAAAATGAAGACACCTGATATTGTGAATTGTGTTTTTACAGTGTTAAATGAAGTTAGTAATGTTATAAATAAATAAAATGAAAATTTATTTTAAATATAGCATTTGATATATTATTATTCTTTTTTACTTATTACCTAAGTCTAAAAATTCTACAGTGTTATAAACGTTACTTCTGGGCATAAAAACGAGGTGCTGTCCGAAATATAAAAAAAATATTTTTATATTGGAAAAAAATGTGTTATGCAAAGCTAAAGACTCCAATCAATTATGATGGGGTTCTTTATACTGCAAATGTGTTATGTTGTACAGCAAAATATGCCTTATATGTAGGTGAATTCAGTCTTCCTTATTACCAAACTTGGACTTACGAAAGTACTGTACTGAGAACATTCTAAATCAAGTGTAAAATTATTTTTTTATAACTAAACGAGATTCCTCTGTTATCCTGGAATCATCTTTATTAATCAAGTTTAGAATGTTGTTTAACCCCGGTATTTAAGTTAGTCCACGTTTTGTAATAAGGCGGAGTAAGTTTAAGAATCATTTCACCCTATCGGGCGCGAGCGCCACCTAAAAGCTCGCTTTGAAAAAGACATACATTCCAGTGTCAATGTGTACGGCACGATGTGATAATCAGTCACTGAAATAAAAAAACAATGATTAAATACAATAAAAAAGTGCGTGTTGTCAAATTCACACACGGTAGTAGCTTTCAAGAGAATGAGATTACCAAATACTTTACTAATGTTAATATATTTAATTTTAGATAATTTATATAAATAAAATAAAACAAGTGAAGAATACACCGTGTGTTTATGATGCATTTTCTTAAGGCTTCGTTGTATACAGGTGCAGACACGTGACAGCATACGTATAAACATACAGTGTGACTGGTGGGTAACTTTCAATATTGTAAGACGTTTTATGTGGGGTTCATAAGACGTTATATTTGAATGATGAAAATTATTAAAAACAAATTATTATTTACCTCTGAGTAAACATACTCTAAGTTAAAAGAATAATTACGTAATTCATGTTCATCCTAGCGAACACGTAGCCGGAGTGAGAAAACAAAGGTCCAAGGGGTCGACGACCTCGCATGTACAGCTGTGATCAAGCGTCGCGCTGAGCCGCCACTCTTCATTCATTTATTGTAAAATTTGGTCGAAAAAAATGCGCCTAATTTTTTTACATAAATATGATGACAATCGAGCACTGAATGCTCTCCTTTAATATCGTTAGGCACTCACTCACCAGTCGCCCCGTATATCCGTAGAGTGCTTGGTCCGAAGCATGTATTCTACCTCAATTTTTCGAAGGCCTATTTATTATAGATATGTTTGTCTCTATGTACTGTTGCTTTTTAGTTTTATCACTACGATGCTAAAGTTTCACTTCAAAAATCGATAATAATAAAATTCTTTATTTGTCTCACACAATACCTATAAATTCAAAGTAAAGTTACACATGATAATTTTTGACATAATAAGCATTGTGGGAGACTGATGCGCCAAATAAACCCTAGGTTTGGATTATCGGAACATCAGGTCTCCACCCCTTAAACAACAAGACATCTACTAAGAAAAATACACAAAATAGAGAAAAGATTATGAATAAAAAATATAATTTTGATGGTAATTAATTGTAATGTGTTGTATGTATGTGTGAATAAATGCTGCAGTCGATTTATATAACGTACATTTGGTTAAGTATAAGGCTATACGACAACGGAGAGGAGGTTCTCAGTATCACTATAATTATGTTTTTGCAGCCACTCTAGTAACTTCTTTTTTTTTAGTATAAGAGCAAATTGGAATGTTATTATATTCACGCCGTTGTCCAGGAAATTACCCAGATAACAAAAGAAACGCCTTGAGAATTTCGTTTTTAGTTTATAACTACATTGATTGATGGGAATAAAACGTCTGTTCCTTTTAAGACAATCGGGAAAGAAATTTGTTTTGCTGTGATGTTTTGTCATGGTGTGTAAAATAAAAAACTGACGCACTTTGGCCCTTTCATATAACGCGGTAGTGGGATAGCGAAATGGTAGAAAGTACAGAACCTTCAATATTGCTCTTTATGTTCTTTCTAGTTCCAGCATAAGGGTCTTATTTGCTACACCCCAAGCGATAGTGCACTATGTGATGAGTGATTGAGCAAGGGAATAGTACACAGTTTACATATTTTTTCATCAGCTACAGAGTCTTAAATATATACATAATTTTTTGAACCCTACCAATTAGTGTATAAATATGGCAGTTAAAGCGTAATTTATCGTCTAAAAGAATATCTAAGTATTTGATTTCATCTGCCTTATTAAGTTGTAAACAATAATGTACCTTTTAAAGATTTTTGGTAATAAATGATATATATTAAATAAATAATTTGATAGTTTTAGGATACTTTACCTTATAGGGACAAATCGGGAAGCCTTTCAATCGTGTGTCTGTCTGGTCTTCCTTTTGTCACAGCCAATTTGCTCCAAAATTATTAGACGGATCGAGGTTAAGTTGGAAAATTTTTCATTTCGTACTATTCTTTTAATGGACAAATGTTTGTGAACTAGCTAGTACTCATCTAACGACAAATGAAAGCAGTCTCTCATTGACAACATAACATCAGAAGCTATTAACGCCGCCTCGGCAAACACATATATTATGTGTACATTATTATACACCCCATTTATATATAAGATGTAAGTACCTCTTCGATGGAGCGGATTATGTAAGTGCAGAAAAGATTGAATACGTACGTAATGGGTACTTTCACCTGCAACTTCATTTGGTGCAATTTAGGTAGAATGTCAAGAGCAAAATATTTTTCAATAATTATAATCTTATAATTAAAATTGGTGAAAAGGGGGCGAGTATAATAATTTATATAATGTATAGCAGTATTTTCTTATACTTTATAAGTGTTATTGTTTTATACAAAGATTTCATTTTGGGCCATTTTGTCTATGGTAGAATAGAAAATATAGAAAAAAGTTTATATATTCATATAAAATTGCCATTATCGTCCAAGTTTTAGAATTTTTGGGATATTATCAACATAATATTTAAAAAAGAAGTTACGTTAACTAGTGGGATAAATAAATTTATTTTTTCTTCATTTGTCTTGAATAGAATATATTATAAACTCAAGCCAACCGCATTCATATTCTATCATCATTTAAGATTTACTTTTTGCGGATGAATTAATTCGACACAGATGTGAAGTCCTATTATGTGGTCCTTGGAATAAGTAAAGTACGTAACAACGAACGAACTAGTTATTATGTATTGTAAAAATATCAGTACGATTAATTTATTATTACTTCTTTTTTTATGGAAAGGAATACAAACGAGCCGACGGTTCACCTGATGGTAACTGTCCCCATCGCTCATAGACGCACGCGATATCTGGAGAGTTGCGTGTTCGTTGTCAACCTGGGAAATTGGTACAATGGGTTTATTAGATAGGTTGGGTCGGGATTAACGATTTGGAGAGGATAGGAGTAGGAAAAGAAAAGGGTAGACATAGCCATCCAGAATCCCCAAAAGTCATGCATACTTTATTTTATGCCGACTTTATAGCGTGGACGAGCGTGGCCGTAAAAGTGCAGCAAAAGCTGTGAAAGAAAGTCATCCTCTACCACCTGAATTAACTAAAAATGACTTCAGACATACAACGATAAAGTGTTTGAAAGTCAATAATGACAAACATCCCTTACGCCAGACAGTCGTTTTAGTTATTGTCTGTATCTAATGAGTGTTACAAATTTTTTTTAACAAAAATATTATTTTCATTTTAATGAATATCAATTAGCTCATTTAACCAATCGAAAAAATATATATATTTATATTGAAACTATAATGTCATCACAAAACTGTCAATGGAAATAAGTTTGTAAGATGTAAATGGGGTTAAATTTATTTATACTTGAAATATGCGTTATTATACATTTACACACAATTATGTACAATATGCATATTAGACACAAGCGCTCACGATTTAATACTCCGTATTGTACTGGGGTGGCTCGGCATTATTGACAGGCGATAATATGCAAAGCAGGGCTATTGTACCCATCCACGGTATCCGCCGTACCCAAGTCCGGAATTACCGCCTAAGTGATACACGTGCCAGATATTATTGCGTAAACTTTATCAAATAACACGCATTCTGGTCTTCTCAGATGTTAGATTTATGTAAAAAAAAGAAAGTTAAATGTGTTTAATTTTGTACTCTTACTATGCAAGTGAATTTTAAGGTATAAAATATTATTAATAAATAGCTTATTACTTATTCAAATTCCGAGAACGCAATTACAATTTTTAGTGACTGTACACCAACAAGTCAGCCACTATTCACCTATTTAATCTAATTGATCCGAAATTTATACTTTTATTAAGATCGAGTCTAAATCTTTACCATTATATATCAAATAAATAAATATTTTACTACATTACATTACTAACTGGAAACAATATAAGAAGATGTAGATGAATTATTGTGCTTATATTTCGCGATATTTGTTTAGACAACTTAGAACGAATTATGAAAACTAGATATCCCACAACGATCGAGTGTGTAGCTACTTAGTATATTTTAATACATATCATACTAATATATTAGCTTTCGACACTCCTCCTCTATATAAACTTTAACTGTGCTAAATGTCAAGCCCCCCGTCAGTTCAAATTTTGTTAAAGGCAAAATGTTTTTGGTTCACGTAGTCATTAATATTATAGCTATTTAGTGCACTGGGTTTATCTTAAGGGTGATGTATAAAAATTTATCCAAAATTTAATATAAATGATTTCCAACAATGATATAAAATCTACTAAAATGTAAAGAAAATTATAACGAGATATCTGACACAATATTTGTAAAATATGTGATAAATCAGTAGCCAAGTGACGGTCTGCGCAGCCTATGTAAATACTTAAAGCGTCTATTATTTTTTCCTTCTGTTTACTCTAACGGTCCCTCGCTACTCTTGTTCGGCTAAATAGGGCCCCGTGCTGCGTTAATACATCCGACCCACTCGGGTAAACTTAATTTCCTTTAGAGTGCATATCGGGCTACAGATAATCACGGGCCAGAGGGATCTCTATTTATTTATCTTAACATGTGTTTAAAACTGTAACACTAAATATTATGACACCGTAGTATCGATAACAAAATGCCTATCTGTGACATACACATACACGCACAAACAGTTGTACAACTGATATTGACAATAGCCAATTGACGGATATCACAAAGAAAAGATAGAGAGAGTAGGTATGCTAATAAAAATATTTTAATAAATTTCTTAATAATAACTGAAATGTAAATGTGTTATGATTCCCATTTATTTGTTATATTATTTATTATTTTAGTTTTTGCTTACTTTTAAAACATCTTGTGATGACCGCGATACGTAGTGATTGATTACACCAAGTTCTCTATTGCAAATATCCTAAACAAACACGGAGTCGTCCCGCTCTGGTATTTGCTGACGCAGAGGTCGGATGGGGAGTCCCCTACAACTAAAAATAACCACGTGCCACCTGAATAACCGGACCCACTCATGCGGGCGTAATTACCTTTAGTGTGCACGCTGAGCTTTAATCAAAGTACCGTAAAAGAGCCAAGCGTATTTTTCAAATGCGCCATTCTGAAAATTCTTTTAGAATTAAAATGATAATAATGCAATAAATTGTGAAACCTTATTATACGTGCTATATATAAAATCTTTCTCTATCTATTTGTGAAGATGGGGTTCGATAAAGACAAAAAGTCCTGACCGATAATCGATGAACCACATAATTTGTACAAGACGTGCGTATTAAAATAGGATAAAGAACTAAAATACTAGCTAAAAACCAAACTTTGTGAAGGCTCGCGTAGTTTTTCTACCTGGTAATAATTTTTAATCCAGTTTTTATAATATTTTAATATAATTATTGATATAGGCTTCAGTATATAATTAAAATGACAAATGATTTTCAGAGATTTCTTTTCATTTATTAAATATTGGTTAGCGCTGTACTAATATTAAGGCAGGTTCCTCATACGGATTTATTCCTGCTTCCTACATTTTAACATATATAAAGGTTTAATACTATTTAATCTATCAATGGGAAATTATCTATATAATACTGATCCTTCAAGTGTTTTCACTCTTAAAAAGGCAACATATGTATGACCTATAGTTATTTCCTTTTCCCCAATATCTACAACAGCTTTATCTAATGTTATTCCCTGTAACTTATAAATTGTAATAGTGGAAGCTAATTGCAATAGGAATTGTTTTCTGGAACAATTGATATTCCCATTTCCAATTCCAAAATTTTGTTATAAGTGATATTAGAACACAGCCGCTGTTGACATAATTTGACGGGCAATCATTTTTAAATCAAACTATTATCACTCATGGCATTTGATCAAGAGATCTATCTATAACTTTCTTCATATATTATATTTTCGACATTGCCTAACGCTCCATTGACTAACCCATTTTCAAATCATATGAGGTTTGAACATAACATAAGTTTTGATCCAATTGATAAAATAATAAATTGTTCAAGGTCACTTAATAGATCTACACATGCAAATTTTGCCTTTTAACAATTATGATAAGCTGGAATGTAAGCAACTGGTTGATAATAGCGTAATTCTTTTAATTTTTGACTATTATAGTATAACGTAATTCTTTTAATTTTTGACTATTAAATTATTTTACATCATTATTTTTTGCGAACAGTCTAACGACATCATTAAACAAAATACGCTCATCCAATGGCAATGTTTGTATACTCCTTGTCATTTTTTTTCATACTCTTCAACTGGTCAAGTTTTCATTCACCATTACTAATTCTATCAAGTATATCTCGAAAAACTTATTGAGTTTCTTTTTGTCTAAATGATTACAATAAAAAGAATTTTTTTTTGGATACTTGATGTAAATAATAATTTTCCTTCTAAAATAAATTCACTTCTTTCGCGTTTGTCACCTTAAAGTGCCCTATTATTTACAAATAATTCACCAAATGGTTCATCTGGCCTTGCATAAAAAGCTTAACGTAAACGTAGATCAATGTTCCTTAAAAGACTGCACTCAATCATACTCAATTTAACAATAAATTTAAATAAAAGTTTAAAATGAATTGTTGAACTATTAATGGTGCACACAATTAACAAGATTTTAAGAAATTAACCACAAGTTGGCACAAACAATTGATAAGATGAAAGTCCCAACATCTAATTCAATTGAAAAATTAAATATTTGATCAATGTGCTCTTTGCAAAACCAGCTTTGTCTTGTACAACTATTCTCTTGATAGGTTGCTCTTTCACGTAACCTTCGACAGAACGAAGTTATGATTGAAATAAATTAATCACTTCTTGCAGTTCATCAGAAAAACCTAAATTTGGCAAATAATTTTGATTACGTAGGCTAGAATTTCTTTGATTTCTTGCAATCTTTTCCGTTTCTATAAATTGTTCTAATGAATTTAATTGTTCTTCCCTTGAAATAGAGTGCAGTTTATATCGGATAACAATTTCTCTTCTACCTAAATCAACTTCTTGATTATCATTTTTCGCTTTAGCAGCTACTTCCATCCAATCATCTTTTGATCTGTTTCGACTTAATCAATTTGTTTATAATTTTTTTCATCCTCAAAATTGTGCAGTATTTGATCCCATTCAAAACTTGATGTGTTTAGTTTTGAATTTGAATTTGAATTTTTGTTTATTATTCTTAAAATGACGTTTATACACAAGATTCCAAGTGTCATTATATGGATTGAGGTCAATCAATTGTTTCCAAGCACTTTGTAATAAAACTCGTTGCTCTCTCAATGCAATTAGGATCATCACTTTTGCCATGACTCTAAGAATAAAAAGTACTCTCCACGTTGTCTCCACTCGTATGGTGAACCATTTTTATAATTTTTTGAAAAAAAAAACATCTGATAAAGACATTTGTTCAATGGAGGTTTAACGTGTAAATAATAGCAGGCAACACTTGTCACAAGTGAAGTGAGAGCTTAGAATATTATAATTTATATTGTTATCTGATTAAAAGCCTATATCATAACCGTGGAAACCAACCTGTTCATATACAAATATTCATAGCAACCAAGTAAATATCATCGCGAAGATGAAGTCAGAGAAGTTCGAGAAGGTGATATTGGTGAAAATGATAGGAATGGAGTTAATGAAGTACGAGAAGATGTTGTTACAAGGCTAAATATAATACATGAAGAAAGAGGAATATTTCCTCTTTTAATTGAAGAAACAGATATATTTATTGATACAAATGAAGATGAAACAGTTGAAGGTGAAACAAATGACAGCGGAACAATTGAAAGTGAAACAAATGTATTTTCATTTCAAATATAAAACGAGATAAAAGAAGGTTTTTGAGAAAGTATTTAATTATGTTGGTTTCAATAAAGAGACAAGGATAATTCAACAATTAAGAGGTTGATCATAAAAATATAATTGTTTATTAATTAATTAAGAAAGTTTAAGAAATGTAAGATAAAAGATAATGATAGGTTGTATGTGTTTTTTTTATTTAAGTGTTGAATCTAAATTTATGTGAAGTGTTTGTTATGAGTTATGTTATGGTTTATGAGTTGATTTGCGCTTGAATTATTTGAGTAGGAATGGTAATACTCGGAGTGGAATCAAGTGGACGAGATTAAAGTTTACTCATCATTGAGTAGTTTTGAGGGGATATGTTGGAGGTAAACATAAAATATTGTAGATATATACACTGC